>PGCI01000449.1:0-59318 GCA_002873125.1 Puccinia coronata f. sp. avenae | reverse complement strand
GTGAGCAGGGAAAAAACACCTGCTCACTGAGGTGTCTCGGTGAAGCAGGTGTATCTCTGCTCACTAAGACACCTCGGTGAGCAGGTAAACACCTGCTCACCAAATAAACCTGCTCACCAAGACACCTCAGTCCGCAGGTATACCCTGCTGACCGAGCTGTCTTGGTGAGCAGGCTTTACCTACTCGCCTAGACACGTCAGTGAGCAGGGTATGCCTGCTTGCCGAGACACCTCGCTCGGTGAGCAGGTGTATTCCTGCTCACCTGATACACCTGCTCACCGGGCTGTCTTGGTGAGCCGGTATACCCTGCTCAACAAGCTCTCTTGATGAGCAGGTATACCCTGCTCACCAAGCTCTCTCAATGAGCAAGAGCTGTCTCGGTGAGCAGGAGCTGTCTAGGTGACCAGGCTATACCTGCTCACCGAGGCAGCTTGGTGACCAGGGTATACCTGCTCACCAAGACAGCTCGGTGAACAGGGATACCCTGCTCGCCAAGACATCTTGGTAGGGTGAGCAGGGTATACCTGCTCACCCAGATCTCTTGGTGAGCAGGGATACCCTGCTCGCCATGACATCTTGGTGAGCAGGGATACCCTGCTTGCCGAGACATCTTGGTGAGAAGGGATACCCTGCTCACCAAGACATCTCAGTGAGCAGGGATACCCTGCTCACCAAGACATCTTGGTGAGCAGGGATACCCTGCTTGCCGAGACATCTCGGTGAGAAGGGATACCCTGCTCTCTGAGACATCTCGGTGAGCAGGGATACCCTGCTTGCCGAGACATCACGGTGAGCAGGGATATCCTGCTTGCCAAGACATCTCGGTGAGCAGGGATACCCTGCTTGCCGAGACATCTTGGTGAGCAGGAACACCCTGCTCACCGAGCTGTCGTGGTGAGCAGGTGTATATGCCTGCTCACCAAGCTGTCTTGGTGAGCAGGTGCATATGCCCGCTTACTGGGCTATCTTGGTGAGCCAGTGCATGTGCCTGCTCACCATATACACCTGCTCACCAGGCAAGCAGGTGCATCTCCGCTCACCGAGACACCTCAAGTGAGCGGGTGTTTCCCTACTCACCGGGCTGACTTGGTGAGGAGGGATACACCTGCTCACCAAGACAGGCTGGTGTATCCCTGGTCACCAAGCTGTCTCGGCGAGCAGGGTATCCTTGCTCACCGAGACAGCTTGGTGACCAGGGATACACCAGGCTGTCTTGGTGAGCAGGTGTATCCCTGCTCACCGAGTCAGCCGGCGGTACCGTAACGGTCATCAAGAGGAGGCGTACTCCTCTTGATGACCGGTCTGTGCCGGTCACCGAGAGGAGTAAGCACTCTTCTTGATGGCCGGTAAAGCACTGGCCTTCAAGAGGAGTGTACGCACTCCTCTCGATTGACTGGTTCTGTACCGGTCCTAGAGAGGACTGTGTACACTCCTCTCAAAGGTCGGTACTGTACCAGTCACTCAGGAGAGTATGCACTCCTCTCAATGACCGGTACAGTACTGGTTATTGAGAGGAGTGCTTACACTGGTCAAGACTGGTAATCAAAAGGAATGGGTACTCCTCGTGATGACAGAGACCAGTCATCAACAGTGTTTGGCATTCAGTCAAAGGGCGATTGGGTCCTTGCTGAGGTGAAACATAGCTTATGCATAGTTGATCCCTTTCAACAAATACAAGGAGAGTAGGTGTGGAGTTGCACTGAAGCTGCAACCAAAGTTATGTAATGTCACTTGATAACAATCGACAATTGTTTTTTCATGGTGTAACCGCTCTTGCCGAGGGTCGTAGGGGGGAATGTGAAGTTTAAGGCAACAATTATAAACGAGTATTTGAAATTTTTTTGAAAAATATTTGGAAAGTATTTGAATAGGTTCACTATTTAAAAATTAATAAAAAATTAATTCAAATAATTTCGAACTAAGTTTCAAACACAAGGCCAGTTATAAACCTGCCGGGCACTTGTGGTCCAAATACCACCACGTAACTGCCCTGTGCACCCTGGCAGATATCAGCCCAGCCCAGCATCCTTCGATCATCCCCTCTCTGCCGGAGCTCGGTACAGCTGAGCACGTGACGATGCCCGTTTGACGTCAAACGGGCATCGTTACGTAAGCTTCACTTTTGAGGACTGATGGTTTCAGCTTATGCTGTCTCCCTTGTCTCAGCCTCCCAAACAGATCCACAAAAGTCTGGTTTGCGCTCGCAATGGATCCACCTCACAACCAATTGCTAATGCGGGCCGCCCTCTGGTACTGGCACCATTCACAACCCCAAGATCCCAAACCCCCTATCTACACACACGCCAAACGAATTGCATTCACGCGGCCTGAGCGCTGGGAGCCCTGGAAAGACAACAGGATACCGGTGGTCCGATTTGTTGAGTTCTTTCGAATGACATTGGATGACTTTGAGTGGATTTCAGACCAATTACGAGGCAAGCTACAGCAAGACCTGCTTGGCCGAGGAAACCCGCTATCCGTTGAGGCCCAGGTAGCAGTGGGGTTATACCGCCTGGCGCATGGCGTATGTTACGTAACCATTGGCCATATCTTCAATATTGGAAAGGAGACTGCAGACAAGGCATCAGGGAGATTTGTTAATGCTGTCTTGAAGATTTTAAGTCTTCCAAGTGTTGGGCAAGTGGCAGGTCTCCTCCTTGATTTTTGTGATGATGGGCTGACTTTCTTTTTTATCTTTTGTAGTTTCCCCCCCCTGGATCAAATGGACCCGTGGGAAGATATCAAGCAATCGTTTGAAAGCCGTCATGGGATTCCCAACATTTTTGGGGCCATAGACGGCACGCACATACCAATTGCAATGCCGCGCCACGACGACTGGAAGGGCTATATCAACCGCAAAGGGTGGCCATCCCTTACCTTTCAGTGTGTGGTGGATGGAGACGGAAATTTCCGAAATGTTAGGCTTCATTCTTCACCATTGCATTCTGCCATTAAGCAAGCTGACCTTCGATCCTTCTTTATCATGATCAATATTGATAGGTTAGCGGCGGTGGGCCAGGTTCCATGCATGACAGCAGGGTATTCAGGCGATCATCCCTTGGACAAAGCCTGACACCTGGTATTGACATGCCGCGCAAAATTCCTGCTGGAACGTACCTGATTGGTGATGCCGGCTACCCCAGCAATGTCAACATCCTAGTACCCTACCCTTCGGTTGTGAACCCTGCAAATGAGTGGTTCAATTTCATCCAGTCTTCCACACGGATTTGCGTTGAGCAGGCGTTTGGTCAATTGAAGAACCGATTCCGCATCTTACTTCATGCGCAGAATGCCAACCCATTCAGGGCCCGCAACACTACCTTTGCATGCATGATACTCCACAACATACTTAACCGACGCGGAACTCTCTATCTGCAAGTTTGGGATGAACGTTGTATCTTGGAATCTGGCTATGCTGAGGTCCCGCGGACCGTGGACCCTGCTGATGTGCAAGTGCCCGCAGCTCCAAGCAATGGTGTCTCAATGTGGACCCGTTGCGACATTATGCGGGACTTCTTGTAAAATCCATAGTTTGTATGATACTTTGTTGTTCAATCTTCTGTCTGCACACAACAAGTTGTCTCCATTTGCAAAGCAAGATGCTGTTGACCAAATAAATGGTTATCTCATTGGCACATGCACACACAAGTAATCTAATCTTAGGATGAATTGCATAGAACAACGTATAGTCTAGATTGATTGGAGTAAATGAGTGACCAGATTAAGTGTAGTCTACTCAAAAGAGGTCACATTCTGGGCGGCTTGGCGGGCTTTGGCCCCTTGACAGAGCGAGCGAGCAGGGCCGTCTTTCAAACCAATAAAGCAAAGGTTTCGCTCGCTGGAAAGGAGGAAGTGGGACCAATGCCTGATCTCGCGGTGATCAAGGATCACCCGTGTGTACAAGTCACGATTGGCAATGTTGCATTCCTTGAGGAATGCCTCAAACGCCTCCTCAAGTGGTTCGTCATGTGGGTTGGAAGTGGGGTTGGGGAGCGCAACTGGAGGGGTAGGCGGGCGGGGTTGGTTATTCTCCGCGGGCTCGGCCCCTGGCTCCTCGTGCTTGGGGTGAAGGCCGGGAGCGGGGATTGCAACAGGGCTGTTGCCATGGTTCAATTGCTCCCGGGTGGCGTGCTTGTTGACTAGGGTTTCCCGGGAGGGTGTACCTTCCTCGTAGACAGTTCGTCGGTTTCCATTGGTGCAGCGCCATCAGTGGGTGCAACAGTTCCTCCCTCAGTTGTTGACAGCTCGTCGTAAGAGCTTTCGTCTGGACCATGCGCCGGCAACGATTGGTCTCCTTTGGGTCTCCAGACTTCAGTGATGGCCCTGCGCAATTCCATGGGTGATAGGGGAAGAGGGATTTCAACCTGTGAGGACAAGGCAAGGCTTGGTAAGCTTGCAATACTAGACCAAGCAAATCAAAAAATGAACATGCCTTCTTGGCTGGGGGCCGGCTGTTTGCAACTTGTCCGAATCTCATGCATCGATTTTCATCAGTGTTGTCGTGACTTTTACCAATTCCGTTAGTTTTCTTGAGGTTCATGACCATGGCGTGAATCTTGTGGGTTTGTTTGGAATCAGTTGCAGGGACTGGTGATCTTTCCTGCGCTGACATGGAATGGGTGTTGCGGGATGGAACTGGAAGGGCGGGTAAAAATCCACATGCTGTATGGTCAACAATGCATATTCGTATTGAATAGGCCTTGGGTGGGCAGCTTCTGACCCACAAGTGACGCGCAAACCTGTATTGGTAGCAGATTGGCTTGGTGTAAAAATCAATAATACGGTAGCATTTCTTTGTGGTGTGCACGAGTGGAAATAGAAAACAAGGGGGACATGAGGATTTGGTATTATGTGAAAAAGAAATGGGAGGTTGGGCATCTCAGCGAGAGAGGTGAAACAATCTAATGAAAGAGTGGAAGGTATACGGAATGACACTGCGGACAGGTGCCGACAGAGGCAGCACATAATGGCAAGGATTGTGGGAAAGAAATTTTGATGGTTCAAGCAGAGGGGGCGGGTGGTTTATCTGTGGTGACCCCAGCAAGCCTTCCTAACATGGCCATCATCGCCGCCTGCGATAAAGCCATCCGTTCTTGGCTCTCCTCCTGGCGCCAAGTTTCTATGGCACGTTGGGCCTCGCAAGCATCCTCGCGTTTTTCACGTTTGACCTGACGCAAAGCCTCCCGCTCGGCAAATGCCTCCTGGGCTGCGGACCGGTCAAGCTTGGCCTGTGTGAGTTGATCCTGTCGAATCTTCTCCTTCTGATCAGCTCGTTCCTCAGCAAGTCGACGGTCCTCTGCGCGTATTTCCTCTGCCCGTTTTCGCTCTTCCATCATCCAACGGGTTGTCTGCTCTTGGGATTTATGCATGAACATTAGCATACCTGCACCCGTTGGATTGTCTTTCTTGGGAGCCTCCTCAGTTTTGCCACGGCGTCAAGGCACTGTGCCACCAGCTGAAGGAGGACGCGGTCTAGTGTTACTTGCATTGTTATCAGCTGAAGCGCGAGAGGGAGTCTGGACCAATCCCGCCACTGGTGCCAATCCCGCCGCTGGTGTATTGGTTGCAGAAGCTGCAGTGGGAACCTCATCTGCTGAAGCGGTAACCATAGATGGGGAGGCATCTGCCCCCGTGAAATCCAAAGGAGGCGGAAGTGTGAAAACAGTGTCATCGGTGGGGCTGGCAGGGGGGGTGTCCTCGTCAAGCGCACGTTCGGCGGCTGTCAGTTCCAAAGAGCGGCAACGCCTGGATCAGTGGGGGGTGGCAATGAGGGTTGCATGCTGCAGGCCATTGAGTTCCTGGGAGTCATCCAGGACATCTGCCCCAACGCCATCGTCGGAGTCGCTCTCTGAGGCGGCACAAGTAACGAGTGACTCATAGTGACCCTTGAGTTCATCTTGTCCAGTTGCATTGGCCGCTGCATTGCGAGAATTCATCTCCAACAGCAAATCATACAGCTGCTCAACAGGGACACAAAGTAAGCTTGGGGGCAGGAAGAAGAAACAAACAAGTTGACGCAAAAGACATACCTGTTGAGCCAAGCCAAATTCAACCAAGGCCGTCAATAGACCCCCACTCCCTGATTGGTCAATGTAGTCCTTCACTTGCTGAAGCATTGCAAAAAAAACCCCGGGTCAGCCAAGGGATTCTACTTACTACACAAGTATATGATAGCAACAGCTTACTCGGTATATGCCCACGAGAACACGGTATTGCCTGAGCCGTGTTTCATTGTTGATCTGGGCGATTTGGGGAAAATATTCTGTCCTCGGGTCGTAGGATTCCATGAACTTGGCAAATTTCACAAAGCCCTGACGTTGCTGCTCCATCAAGTCATGCGCTTCTTTGACCACTTTAACGTATCTGAGCAGTTTGAGAGAAGCCTCTAAGCTCCACTTGAGGCGTATAGTTGCTGCCGCTTTCTCCTTGGCCTTGATCATATTGCGTGCAGCCTTCTAAGTGGCCTTCACACGGATCTCGGCTAACTTCGCGGCCTCCTTGTCAGATTTTGCCTGGCGCTTCAGGGCCTGAGCCGCCTCCGCAGCCTGGATTTCCTCAGGGGTACGGTTGGACCTTCGGGTCCGGCCACCTCTGTTGGTTGTTGTCCCTGTGGTTGAAGGTTGCGGCGGTGCTGTGGAAGGGTAGGGAGTGAGCCAATGTGCAGGACGTGTGGCAGGTCTTCGGGGCAACGGCAGCAATTGGATGAGGTCCTCATCCTCTGATAGGGTTCCAGGGAGGTCCTCGTCCATCTCAGAATAGATCAAAGAGGTGTTGGGCTGGGTGTCTGGGCTTTGATGATGGAGGGTGGGTTGGGTGTTGGAATGGTGCTGTCCGTATATTGGTGGTAGTTCTTCAGACTGGTACGAGTATGGGTGATAACGGTTTGTTACGGGCTTGTATCCAAGGTCTGTGGCCAAGGGGTTGAGATCTAGGGGGTTGT
This sequence comes from Puccinia coronata f. sp. avenae, assembly GCA_002873125.1. Classification (NCBI taxonomy): domain Eukaryota; kingdom Fungi; phylum Basidiomycota; class Pucciniomycetes; order Pucciniales; family Pucciniaceae; genus Puccinia; species Puccinia coronata. Next base: position 52,378 of record PGCI01000449.1, on the reverse strand, counting down.
GGTATGGATGCCAATGGCTTGTGGTGTTGTAGCTGTAGCCGGCATAAACACGGTCACCAGCGGCGGGTAGATTATGGTTTGGCGGGCCGGACATTCCTTGGCGCAAAATAGTGGGATGGATGGGCTCCCGGATTTTCCAGGTTGGAGCTGGATTCCGGGCTCATTCTTCTGATGACAACAGGACAGCTCCTCACGCTGAGTATACAGCATGAGGAGCTGTAGTGGTGTTTCATCACCTTTCTTAACTATTCAATTTTTATTTCATTGCTCAAATCGACCCTCAAGGTCGATTTGAAATGCTTTTACGATAAAAAGATAGTAAAAAGATAATAAGTAATTACAGTGACCCCGCGATGTAAGCATAGCAATGGTGGACACCATTTTTATGCTTACATCACGGTATGCTTCTTATCGAATTAAGCATAAACAGCATGTATGCTTATGTAGGACTGTCCAATATAAGCAATACATGTGCGCCTGCAATTCTATGCTTACATGTGTTTTGATGACGGGGAATAGTTGGTTTATTTCTTGCATGTATGTGTGTCATGAAAAAAAAAGAAGAGACATTGATAAGAATCTAAAGAAACACTAATAATAAAGAAAAAATGTTTATTGAAAGAAAGTGTCGAGTGTAGTTTGCTTGAGTCCAGACCACTGGGCATCTATAAGTTGGGATCGGAGGGATTGAAGGGATTTGACATGAGGTAGCCAGGAAGGTGAAGAATCACTGGCTGGCTGACTGAGAAGACCAAACTCAATCTCGTTGAGGGCGGCTCTCATTTTGGATAAGCTCCAAGGTTCGCGTTCAGGTTCTTGATTGGATTCATCTTCCTGTTCTATGTTTTCCTGTTCAACTTCTACGCCTCGGACATGGTTGACAATCTCTTCGTTGGTTGGGATTGGGACACTGTCATGCACCAGTTTTGATTTGGCAACGGGGTTGAGAAGATCTTGAATTGAGATGCGAACCCTGGGGGACGACTCAGGTATACCAGGATATTGTGAGAGTCTGCTGAGAGTTTCTTTTGTTTTTTCAACAATATCATCCAAATCTTTGTCTTGTGTGATTGAGGATGCTATCAAGTTGTTTTGCACCAGTTCATCTTCATTTGAATGTTGTAATATTCCGGTATGTTTCCAGCAATTTGCAATTGTCGTTGGTGTGACCGAGTCCCAAGCAGCTCGAGCAAGGTGCATTGCTTGAAGCTGACTGATGCTGAAGGCTGTTTTACCGTCAGTTTCTGGGTTCTCTTCGTAACTAGACATAGCGTATTCAAGAAAACGCTTTCGATAGTAGGCTTTGAATGCTCAAATTATTCCGGCGTCGCAAGGTTGAAGGACACTGGTGAGGTTTGGCGGGAAAAAGTGGACTTTGAGATTTGTAAGGGAAAGGCCCTCCACAGCTTTGGTATGACCACTAAAGTTATCGAGAAGAAGGAGTACATTTCGCTTTTCGCTTTGGAATCGGCTGTCAAGCTTCTGAAGCCACAGTGTAAAGATGACAGAAGTCATCCATGCGGTTTTGTTGAAGTGATAATCGTACCCCCAGTATGAAGCAGGTTTCTTTCCAAAGCAGCGAGGTTTCTGAGCATTCCCAATGACGAGTGGCTCAAGTTTGTCGGACCCATCAGCATTACAGCAGAAATGGTAGGTCAGTCGGACCTTCGCGCCCTTGAGACCAGAACACGTTTTGGTGGCTAAAGTTTTTTTAGGAGGCATTTTGTAAAGCAAACCTGTCTCGTCGGCATTATAGATGTCGCAAGCCTTGTATGGGCGTGTAATTGAGAGCAGCTCCTTTCTTGCCGCTTTGGCCAAGTCTTTATCCACAGAACCAGCCTCTCCGTGTAGTTGGACTTGGGATATGCAAAATTGATTCTTGAACTTGAACAGCCAGCCGTTTGAAAAGTTGAGATTGATCTGAAGAATATTGCCAAATTTCTGAGCTTTGGTCCTAAGAATTTCGTCGTTGATGGGCATTTGTCGTGACTGTGCTTCTAAGAACCAGTTGAACAGTGCCTGTTCAAGCTCGGGATATGCAGCAGTTCTTTGACGTTTGAATCCGCCGCCGTTATAAGCCAATCGTTTCTCCATTTCAGGTTGGAGCTTCAACCATCGACTAAGAGAGGTTTGATTTATTTTAAACTTCCAGGCCGTCTCTTGCTGGGTGGCTTTATTATCTTCATGCCACTTCATCACCTTCAGTTTGAAGTCAATGTCGTGGACCTCTCGCTTTGAATCAGTCTTTTGCTTCTTTGAAGGGCCAGAGTTCGTGGTTGGTTTTGGAATGGGATCGGCAGGAGTTTCTTTGGAATTTATATTCAAGTTCTGGACACTTGAGTCATTTTTTGGGTCACAGGGTTTTTCTTTTGACAAGCTGGATGCTGAAGTGGCCTTAGCCGTTGATTTTGGCTTGTTCGGAGGCTTTGGGGGGTCTTTTGTGATCACGGCACCGGATTCTGTTGTGATGTAAATAATGTGTTGTTTGTATTGGAGATTGCATCATTGAATGGTGAAGAGAAAGGCTCACCTTCAAAGCATTGGTAAATGCGCTCAAGCTTGAGGGCCAGAAGCTCATCCGCATTCCAAGTAGGGTGGTCCCGAGCTTTCTTCAAGTAGTCAAGTACAACTTCGATGCCGTACTTCCCTTGTCTAAGATTCTTTTTGCAATTATCAACTCCAAATACTGCGTCCATCTTTTTATTGACAACAAACCACATTCCTTCATCTTCTTCATCCCCAGGAATGATGGGGGGCAGCTGAATTGTTGGAAAATTAAGTCGTTCTTGGTGGCTTGAGGTATTTGAGAAGCTGGTTGAGATATCAACAGAATTTTGGTGAAGAGATCTTGGATCATCTTTTTAGACAACATTTTTAGAGAAACTGGCAAGGAACAAGTGTTCTTTAGCTTTGAAGGGGGGGAGGGGTGCCAAGGGTGTGAGTGTGATGCTTCACGTGTGTCTGGGCTATGTAGTGGTGCAGGCAAGGGCGCATTTTATGACCTGTGCATGGCCAGCTGTCCATAGGCTGAGCATTTCCTGCGTCACCAGAGCAGACAAATGCCAGAGATCACACTTATTTTGTACTCTCTGACGGCCTTTCACTGTCCTATATAAGCATATTTTCATTTTTTTCCCTCAAATTTTTATGCTTTACGCATTATGCTTAAAAAACACCAATTTTGCGGTAACCAAAAATGGTTTCAAAAAAAAGTATGCATATAGCGAGGTATGCATACATCGTGGATGCTTACATCGCGGGGTCACTGTATCTGGAATTCTACTGGAAAAAAATTTCAAATACTTTTCAAATATGGTTTATAATTGCTGCCTAAAGGTAAGCAGACAGCTGCTCTCTTTATATCCCTTTGCCTCCTTTTTTTACTCGGCTCTGATAGTTGTTGCCTTGCACAGGTGTAGATTGAAAACCATGACTACCCAGGATGGTCACTAGCAACCAGTGTGTGACATTGCCATGCCACCCAAAAACTTCTTTTGGATGTGGTATGTACACCTTCCAGCTGTGTCGCTTCCATACTCAGCCCCTCCTAGCCTTCCCAACTATCCGCGGGTCATCCCATCACAACCGTCCAAGCCCATTGTAAGTCCCACCAGACTTGAAAGCCCTACTTTTTCAGACCTAGCAAGCAGCTGTGTACCTGCCGCTGCAAGCTTTTGGCGAGCAGGTACACACCTGCTCGCTGCAAGCTCTCGGCGAGCAGGTACACACCTGCTCGCTGAGAGCTCTTGGCAAGCAGGTACACAGATACCTGCTCGCTGCAAATTCTTGTTAGGTATGTACACACCTGCTCGCTGAGAGCTCTTGGCAAGCAGGTACATACCTGCTCGCTGCAAGCTCTCGGCGAGCAGGTACCCACCTGCATGCTGACAGCTCTTGGCCAGCAGGTACACACCTGCCCGCTGAGAGCTCTTGGCGAGCAGGTACACACCTGCCGGCTGAGAGCTCTCGGCGAGCAGGTACACACCTGCCCGCTGAGAGGTCTCGGCGAGCAGGTACACGCCTGCCCGCTGAGAGGTCTCGGCGAGCAGGTACACACCTGCCCGCTGAGAGCTCTCGGCGAGCAGGTACACACCTGCCCGCTGAGAGCTCTCGGCGAGCAGGTACACACCTGCCCGCTGAGAGCTCTTGGCAAGCAGGTACACACCTGCCCGCTGAGAGGTCTCGGCGAGCAGGTACACACCTGCCCGCTGAGAGCTCTCGGCGAGCAGGTACACACCTGCCCGCTGAGAGCTCTCGGCGGGCAGGTAGACAGCTGCTTACTGAGAGCTCTTTGCAAGCACGAACACGCCTGCGCCAAGAGCTCCCTCCTGGCGAGCAGGTATTTGCACATGTTGCAGGCCAATAGAAATCATTGTTCAACTGCTGCATGTCAACAAAAAGGGGTGTGCAGCGGATTGAGCATTGCACACCGTTTTTTTGTGGTTTGCAATCAAAACACCTCCAAGAAAGCCATCAGTGAGCAACTAATTGAATGAAATCACAGCCTGGGAGTTGTTATGCAGTGCGTGTGGCTCAACGGATATGAAATGTTCTGTTGATAGATTTATGTATCAGGTAAGGCTACGGGCAAGAAGGACAAGTGTTGAAAAAGATCATGTTAGTAATGAAATATAGTAGAGAGTTGGAAATAGTGAATTGATCTTGAGTCAATTTGAAATTGGAGTAGAACAATTGGAAGTCAGCATCCATGGGTGCTCAATAAATTCAAGAAATATATTGATTAGTGGAGCCATTTTCAAAAAGTTTGTTCAGGGTTTATAAATTTACCAGCAAGGCAAAGGCTGGATTTGCCAAAGAATCAGACAATTTTGCAATTTCTGTTGACAGAATTAATCTTGCCTAATCAAACTGTGTCTAATTGAGCTCAAGACTTATGTTTAGCCCATTCTTTGATAAAATCTTGCCATCATTTTGCCTGTGTGTGAAGACAACACAAAAACTTCTATAAGAACAACTGGAGATGAACAGTGAAGAATGAAAATGAGGATAACAAAAGTGTGAAGCAAGAGAATAAATTCCCAAGATTAAAGGAAGCCTGAGGATGCAGAGAAATTTTGACAAATTGAAGTGAATTCAAGGGGAAGCATAATTGTGTATGTCAGTCAGGCCTGGGTATGAGTGGGAGCCCAAAATTCCCCCTGAAGTGGTGTAGCTGCCTTGATTAACTTCAAATACAAAGGTATAAAGGTGTAAGATATGGAATGAGGTGTCATTTTTGGTGGGGACTATGTCAAGGAGGAAGCTCAGGAAGCCCACAATGAACTGGTCAAGTGGAAGAATTGAGGTTGCAAGAAACTGGGGCCAAAATTAAAGACAAAAAGGGATCAGTTGGAGGGAGACATTGGTGTGATTAGGTTGTGTCTGCTGAATTGGCCTTGTGCTGGGGATAAAACAAGACTGAAGGTGCTCCTTGACAATTGAAGGGTGTGGCGGCGCAGCCGCGCTGGCCTCTAGTGTGGTGTAATGATGTGTAGAAATGGATGAGAACAATAAATCACCATTTCAGCCAAATTGAATCAACAACCCCCTGCGCGCGGGTCAAATTTGTATTGGCGACCCCATTCAGGGGATCGGACCAATTTACCCAATCTGGAAGAGTATTGGACGTTGAAATTTGGTCGTCACAACGTCCCCAAATAATTGGGGGTCATTCCTTCAAATAATGGGGGTCGGTGATTCAATTCCCTTTGAAAATTCTACACCCCCATATTTTATGAGCTTTTCCTGAGCAATCTTTCTGGTTCTAGTTTTCAATTTCCATGGTTTCAAGGGCTTGGATAGGTTTAACTTTACAGGAAACAATTTGGAAAACATGTTTCTGGTAGAACGCCAGGTTTCTGGGATCATTTGCCTTGGCTGAAAGATGAAAATGAGTGACAGCTGTAGTTTGATGTGACTGCTGGTGTCTCATTATGGGAATTGATGGACCCCACTGCTGGAAAAAGATCCTCAGAACTTGGACTCGATTTTAGATCTGGATAGTCATGGACCTCCGGCCCCTACTGCTGTGAAAACTGAACACTTACCGGGGTGTAGTTTTGGGTAATTTATCAGAAAGTTTTCAGTCTGATTTGCAGCCATGATTAAGATTTCATGAAGGCCGAAGATTTCATGAAGGCCGCCCCCTAAATCGCTTACATTCCCGGCATGCGATTTACGGAAGTGAAACGGCCTCCCACCGGTACCCCCTCCTCAGTGCTCATTCTACAACACCAATTTAATCGACCGCTGAATCGGCGGGGCTGTTCTTGACACCAGCTGCAGGTTCAAACATCTTCTCATCCATATGGCATCCTCAAAAACTCGACCGCTGAATCGGCGGGGCTGTTCTTGAAACCAGCTTCAGGCTCAAACATCTTCCCATCTTCAAAAGCTCGGCAGGCTCTTATATGATGTAGCTCCTCCGGGGTTTCCAGCAGAATTTTTGAATATAAAAAGGACTCTGAATGAGGCACAGTTCCCACATCCGATCTCACAACCCCAATCAGCTTAGACAAAAGGGAACATGACATCCACTCTACTCTCCTTCACACTTATCGCAATCTCCTTTGCTACATCCTCTCAAACAAGTCCCGTCAATAATTTCAACGTTGACAATTTCTTCAAGCAGATATCACCTGCCGATAATTTCGTCCCCCTCCATTCTGGCCACCTGCCAGGTTATAATAATCCTGTTGACCGCGATGGTTACCTCCACGTTGTTCTACCCCGCGAAACATTTCCTCCGGCCCCTGCACCCGGCACAGCTTCTCATGAAGCTTTTGAAGGCTTGCCAAAGGTCCAAAATGTTGTTGACGCAGCCAGTGTCGCCATTACCCATCAGAAAGCGCCTCTTTCTGCAGATAATCTGGAAGACTGGAAATACATCAGAAGTGACATGGCTCAAGTTTCAGAAGATGAGCTACGCGACGCTGGAGAATTGCTCTTGAAGAAATTTGCTTCGGGCTTTTCTGATTCAAAAAAGCAAGAAGGCGTCAGAAATTACGTCTGGTCCTTGTTGCAATCCAAACGAAATCCCAACGAGATCTGGTGGAAGAAGACCCTCGTCGACGCAGGCAGCGAGCAGAAAAAGGGATTTGTTGACCTCGTACGCTTAGGCGACACTCTTAGTTTTGGCGATCAGAGGGCCGGTTTCGAGATACCACGAAAAGATTTGAACAAAGTAGCTCACGATCTGGCTAACATTCTCATCGTGGACGGGGAAGCACATACCAGAATCAAAGCATTGCCCATCGACAGCCTAATGTCATACAAGGATGACGACAGTATCCCGATGTATCAATCCCGAGTGGGTCAAGTGATGAATTACTTGTTGCAAAATTTCGACAATAAGTATAATCATGAGGAGAAATTGGACGTCATGAATAAACTTTATCTGTTCATTGGCTCCTCCCCCGACGCCGCTAGACAGTGGGCGAACAAGGCTCTCCTCTTGCCAAAAAATACCAATGCTCTTGAAGCTCTTATTTCCAACCCCAAAAGTTACGATAACACTTTCAGACTGTTAAACTTGATGAAAGATTAAAAATTCCCTCTCTGCATCTGGAATCCTCCCAACCCTTTTTTTTCTTTGACCTACATATCACTCACCTTTTCATCTTGTGAATACATCATACCTACTATGGCTATTCTTTCTTGAAAGTCATCATCATCTCGTGCTTTTATTAAGTTGCTTATAGGTCACCCCGCTTGTGTATAGTTATTTTTTTCGCAATCAAACATGTGGTCATATATATGTATTATTCTCTTTTACAACTTCCGAGGGAATGAAAAATCGGAGGCAAAGCCACTCTTGCAAAAACATGACCCATTTACAATCAATCAATCCCGCTGGGATCCCAAAGGAACCAAAAAAGGATGGATTGACAAAGGCATTGAACAGATATTTTTTCGTTCATTGATTTGGAAGAAGGTCCTGTTGAGTCTTGATAATCTTAGATCAGAATGTGGCTCATCCTTTGGCATAAGGCGTGCCTTCCTGGTGAGCTTCATTCATTTGTTGAAGGGACAAGTGTTCGAAAATCGAACTCAAAAAGATTTACTATGTATGGCCCGTCTTGCCGACTATTTAAAGCAAATTAAACGACCTTACACTTATTTAACATTTTCTTAGCCTGTGGAAATCAGTTATCCATTATTGTATGTTGTGGTGTGCCATCATATTCTTATTGCCCAGGGCAAATACATAGGGGCAAATTAACACTTCAAGAACAACATCGCGGGGCCGGGGGGTGAGTCACCAAGCGGGTTCTGTCGGGGGACTAGCCGGGGGCTGTGTATGGGTCCACGCCCTGTTCGGGGTTCCCCCCGGACTCCAGCCACTCCACCCCGGTCGCTTCTCTCTCGAAAACCAACATCCCCAAAAGAAAGAAAGAACTCGGTTGCTGAAGAATGGAAGACGCGACACACACTCTGCTCCAAGTAAGTGAAGACTTTCCCGCGTGATGCTCTTCTGTGGACCGTGTGGATGTTGACGAGAGTGAGCCGCATGCGAACGGATGCTTTCTTTTCAATGTGAAATACATAATAGGACTTTGTCGATTCGTTGGCGAACCTGCCGTCGGAAGTGGGCCATCTGCTGTGCGAGATAGCGTATCTGGACTACGCGAAGAAGTCGGGCAAGGATGACCAGCCGCCGGTGTCGCAGGCGGGGAACGGCGAGTCGGGGCTGAACAAGAAGTGGTATTCCGTGGACGAGTCCCGTCGCAAGGCCGCCTCCAAGCAGAGCTCCATCGTCCGCCACTCCCATAAACCTCCCAATAACCTGCTCACCCCGAACCCCAAAGAACCCCTCCTCATCGAACGCGCCCTCGCACACTATGACGACGCTATCAAGCTGAGCAAGGAGAAGGAAAAATTCGCCTCCGGGGCTGTCAATTTGGTAAGATAATCCACTCCCACTTTCGGCCGAATGATGGACATAGTAGGCTCATCAACATACACCGGTTCCTTCGCTTTCGGCTTGGTCTGCAGGTCACCCGGCATCTCGAAAGACTCAACCAAGAACTTGCCAAGCTGTCTGCGACGACTGGCGTGGAAATTCCCGAGTTCAAAAGAGAGCCGTCCGAGCCGCCCCCGGGCTCAGGGAATGTACTCCCCAATGGGATGCCAAATGCGTCAGGCACTCCTGCCCCAGGATCCGAGGCCTCACGCAACAACAGTACGTTCCTCCTCGCCCTGTATCTCTTTCGCTCTATTCCAGTGGGGATTCATGGTATATATATCGATTGTTGACTCTTCACAGAGCGGAAGCATCCCTCGGCCGATACACCTTCTCCGCACAACTTCACGCCGACCCACCTCCCCGCCATCGCAGGTAGCTCCTCGCTTCCAGCGAGTAGCCATGGTGAGTCATACTGTCCCTCCGCAATTCTACTCCAGTCCACCTAGCTGACCACTACCGAACCGAAAAACTTGGGTGTAGCAAACAAACGTCGCACTGGTCAAGCGCGCCAAACACTTCGCATACACATGCCGTCGATGCAGACCAAGGAAGCGGAAGAATTGGCGGCTGTGGAGTACACCCAAGGCGAGGAAGCCGAGGGAGATGAAGGGGAAGAGAGCAATGCGGGCGACGATACGACGCTGTACTGCTTCTGCCAAAAGGTTTCATATGGCGAAGTACGCTACCGTCCCTCTCATGTTCATTTATTTATTTTTTCCCCCGCGCTTTACGGGTCGCTTATGGTCGCTCTGGTTTGGCGGGACTTACGTAGATGATTGGATGCGACAACAAAACGTGTCAGTACGAGTGGTTCCACGTCTCCTGCTTGGGCCTCAAAGAAACCCCGATCGGCAAGTGGTACTGTCCCCAATGTACCGCCGAGGGGAAAGGCCAGAAATTCTTGCAGACGGGGCGACAGCGTAAAAAAGCCTGACTCCTCTCTCGCCTTCTCCCTGCGTACTGGAGTCTCCCTTTTTTGTGGTCTCTTCCTCTCTCGGAGGTGTTCGGGAGCCGCCATCTGGAGACGCTTGTCTTGTTTCTCAATTTAATTTGATTCTATATGTTTACCGCTTCTTATTCTCCTGTTGTATGATCCTGCTCTGGTTGTTGTAATTTCCTATGCGGGTTCCTGAACTGGAGAACAATTACCTATGTATGCATACAGCCCCCAGTTGGCGATAGAGCATAATCACCATAAAAGATGTGATGAATAGAATAAGCCGGCAATCAACCAATCGACACAACAAACCAGCTAGGCAGTGACACAACAAACCAGCTAGGCAGTGACACAACAAACCAGCTAGGCAGTGACACAACAAACCAGCTAGGCAGTGACACAACAAACCAGCTAGGCAGTGACACAACAAACCAGCTAGGCAGTGACACAACAAACCAGCTAGGCAGTGACACAACAAACCAGCTAGGCAGTGACACAACAAACCAGCTAGGCAGTGACACAACAAACCAGCTAGGCAGTGACACAACAAACCAGCTAGGCAGTGACACAACAAACCAGCTAGGCAGCAAAATACCCACAAAAGACATGGCAAACTAAGCTCACTTTCACATTATCATTGCTACAGACCACAATGACGGAGCAACTCGTCACTTAAGCTCAAAGGCAAAAGACGCGTTCTTTTTTATCTGTTGTTTATGGTCCTATCTATGATTCCATTTCAAAATTTGTCTGGAAACTTCGAACTGATCTATGTGGAAAACATACACATGCCCATGGTACAACATGATGAAAAAGAAGTCAATTTATCTTTTAAGAAATCTTATACACAGAACAAAACACCACAAAAAATCAATCTTCCCTTGATTACGAGTGACATCATGTAGAATCAATCCCTGCTCTGATGTAGCTCTAATTCTAGTTCATCCCAATTGCAATGGTGCCTTTGTGGGTTGCAGGGGGCTGAAACGGTGATGCTCACTATTTGTCTTGGTGAGCAGGGCCTACTCACCAAGACACTGCCAGAAAATCTGGCTTGGATGGCTGCATCCAAGTTTCATTGGATGCGGCCGTCCAATTCAAACTTGGGAGTGTGCCAACAAGTGAATTGCTGACCAATCAAAACTTGGTGGCCAAATGCCCAGGCCGCTGAGTTTGAATTGGTCAGCAATTCACTTGGTGGCGCGCGCCTGAGTTTGAATTGGATGGCCGCATCCAATATAAACTCAGATGCGGCCATCCAAGCCAACTTTTCTGGGAGTGAGAGTCATTCCACTCAGTGGGCAAGGCCTGCTTACCAAGAGGAATGCCTCTTGGTAAGTAGATATATCTCCCTCTGGGAGGCGTGGCCGGCTGGCTTAAATAGGGGACAAGCTGAGGTTAAGCCTGACCCCACCCTTCTTAAGCACCGGCCAAGTGGGGCTTAAGCACCGGCCAAGCGCACTTAAGCAGCAGACATGCCCGCTTAAGCAATAATGGGTCTGGCTTAACCACCTGCCCAGACAAACTTAACACACCAAAAGTGAGGTGGTACATGCAAATAAAAAATACAGGTTTATTGCTTGGCATGTTGCGCTGATCAGAAGAAAAAAAGTCAGAAGCAAATAAATGAGAGACATACAGCAAGAAGAGTAAAAAGGGGTATGAAAAAACCATTCCTTGTACACAAGATTGGGGAGGTACAGTATAAGTCCCTCCTGATGGAGGCTTGCTTTGCAAGTTCACCCCCCGGGGTCCAAAGTCTTGAGGGACTTTGTTAAGTTTTGGGGAAACACTAACACACATCTTCATAACCGCAATTAGTTTTGGGGGTTAACTTGGTTGGAAAGTTGTCTACTGGCCATCTATCATTGCATTTTTGATTTTTGTTAGGAAACTTACAATTATTTGGGGAAAATAGATGCCTATAAATGCCCATTGTACAAGATGAGGAAAAAGAAATCGACTCATTTTGTGTTAGATTTTGTAACTGAAAAAAGTAAAAAGAAAAAATAAGTAAAGGGCAAGCCAATTCATTCAACAAGCTCCAAGTTGATCTTTGAATTTGGAGCAAATATTTACTGGTGAATCCAATTTCCTTTATAATCAAAATGGCCCAAACTGTGTAAGCCTCTCAAATTTAACATGTAACCTAAAGATTCAATCATAATTTTCCAGTATTGCTTTTCTTCAAAGAAGAAATTGGAATGATAATGTTGATACCAGTAGCAAATTAAAGCAAGGGAAACCTGGATGACTTTTCTGTAGGAATCACCTTTACTGAAGTACTCATTTATTAGGTATATTTGGACTGTCCCAAAGTCTGATGCTTTGAAACTACCATTTTCCAAATTCACATATCCAAATATTGGTAAGCGACTATTGTTATTTTTGAATAAGACATCATGGAACCAGTTTCTGAATTGACTTATTGCTTCTGGAACTAAATTGTTTCCCTTGAGTTTCTTTACATAAATCAGCTGTTCATGGGACATATTCAAAAACCAAAGCAGGCATTTAATCTTTCTGGTTAAATGCTCCTCATAGTTATTGTTCATGCCCTGAATCAAAAATCTTGACCTATATTGGTTATTATGCTCATTTTTAAACATTCTCATGGGAAGGCCATCAACTTGAACAACAAATTTTGAAGACTTCAATTTCCCTGATTTAACCAAGAATCCTTCCTCTGAGATCTTTTTCATGACAGGATCTTCTGTTAAAAACCATGTTTTGAAACCTAAATTGAAACTTAGGGGCTTCATTGAGACTGGAAAGACTTCAATTGCTGGGATTTTCAATTTATCTAATGTGCACGGCTGATAAAAGTTATCAGAGTTTTGATCAATCATGATCCCTTCAGAAATTGCTTTTGATAAAACAAGCTGAATCAAGTTTTCTTCTGGGTTCAAATTATTATTTAAATTTCTGATTTGGGTCCAAATTCCAGGTTGAAAATCTTTATATACAATTGTCATGACTGACAATGAAATCTCTAAAGCTTCTTGTTGGAATTGGAGTTGTGTCAGTAAAAGTTTTTCAAGCAATATTCTATGAGCTTTTCCTAATCCGATATATGGAACTGAATTCTTCCCTACTTGACTGATACAGTCAAATTCCCAATTGAACCAATAGTATAATTCCTTGTTACAGTTGCTTTCAATCAAATCCAGTTTTTCAAAAACAGCTAAGTTTATAAATAGAAGCCAGTTAGAGAAAGATTCTAATTTTTGTGAAATGTGAGTATATTTTCCATTTCTCAAAATCTCATTAAAATCACTCAAGGAAGAATAGATTTCTCCTTTCTTTTTTAATATTGGATCCATTTTTTCTCCATGTTTTGATTGGGTATATTTTTGTTTTTCAAGATTTTTATGTGCCATAATCAAATTGTATGGAAATGAAATTGAGTCCCAAGAAAGATTCAAATTGCATTTTAATCTTTCTAGGATGGATCCTAAAACTCTATCAGCAACACAACTCTGATTAATCATATTTTTTGATTCAAATTTCAACTTGTTTAATTGTTTTTCACTGGATTGGTTTGAGTTTTTGTGATTTGAGGGTCCTTCATGTGGACAATCTAGCTTCCCTTTGGAATGTATCAGATTCTTGTCAATTGATATTGGACAATCTGCAGGGAGATATTGGAAATTTTTACACAAAGAAACATGGTATTTTATACATGTCAGTGCATCATGAAGGAGAGTGGTTTCTTTTAAATCAGAATGATTATCAGCACTCATTTTACCTAAGTTAAGATATGGACTGAGATGATGTCCTTTTGCTGATGTTTTCTCTGTTCTTGTAAAATTGTAATCCAGGAATCTCAGTCCTAGAGTATAGGTCAAACAAAAAAAGATTCAATTTCATCTTTTATTTATAGCAAGAAGAAGATAAATCAATCATTTCAATTCTCAACTTGCCTTTTCCCTTGGTAGAATCTTGGCTAAGCAATCTTGCTGGTTCTAGAACATTGTTACAATTTCCATAATCCCAAAGGCTAGGATATTGTAAATTGGTTGGAACATATGTTCCTGGTAGATTACCAGGGGTCTGGGAGGTACCTTGCCTCAAAGATGGAAATGAGTGAGAGCTGTAATCTTTTGAGACTGCTGCAGGTGTCTCATTATAGGAACTGACTGACCCCACTCCTAAAAAGGGCATCAAAGATGAATAATTCAGATCCAATGTTAGCTACAAATAGAATCAGGAATTCCAATTTTATGTCCTTTCTGACTTGCCTTCATTTGGAGTCGAGTCCATTTCAATCAGACTTTTCAGCTTACGAATGCTTTCTGAAAGATCTTCATTCCAAGACCTAGGATCATCTGATTCTGAAAACAAATAATCCAGGAACAGGCAGCCCAGGATGAGTCTGAGCGCTGATTGCAGCCAAGTTGTCAGAGGTGCCAGAGTATGAGAATTTGTTTAATTCTGGTGCATGTGATGATGGTAGATTCAAAATTGCATCCTGAGATGATCCTATTGGTAAGTAAAGATTCCCCTGCAGATAGTTTCTTGCCTGCTGACCCAGTCCATCTGTTTTGAGAAAACAACAAGTGTAATTTTTGGTCATGGTCAGCGTTAGGCTTTCTGTTTTTGACTTGCAACTCCATTGACTCTTTCCAGGCGTTTTCTCTTGTCTCGCTCACCATGAAAAGGCACCTGTGGCATGTAAGTAGGGAAAAATGCATTTCCAGGTGGCAAGTTGGATACTTGCCAGTTTTCCGGACCCGTTTCCGACATTGTCTTGTGTCTCTTAGCTGAGCCATGGCCTAAACCAGCCTCTAATATTTGACTAAAATCACCTAAAGATGACTGAAAATCTTCTTTTGGCCGTATAGTTGGTATGGCACTGACTTTGCAGGTCGTCACCAGCAGCAGCTCAATGAACAACCAGAAAATCTCCACCGGAAGCATTTTCAGGCAATGTCGGTGAGGATCGATGTGGGATCCGTAGACGGTTTGCAACACTTGCTTCACCATGCTGGCCCCGAGTTGAGCGCCCATTCGCCACGTACGATTGACAAACAGATATAAATGTGTGTTGCCGGTTGTACGGCGTAGCAGTGCGTCGATGAAAGGTGTCTCGATTCTGTGCACCGGAGACAACACTTCCGGAAGCACTGTCATACCCTCGGCTCAGATTGATATTCTGTTTCTTCAAGCCAGTTTCAATCTCAATGTCATGAACTCATGCACGTTTCAACCTTCATCAAATCGTTTGAAAGGATTTATCTCCGGGCCTAGCGTGTTATGGTCAAGCGCCTTTGGGCACCCCGACCAGTTAATTTGAGCCCGCACTGCGCCAAGCGGGACTTCAGCATGTGCCCAGACGCGCTTGATCTATATACCATATGTTTACGCCGGCTTGGTTCTGTTCCCCTGAAACGCTTTTGACCATCAAATACGCACTGAAATCAGCCTTATCCTTGCATTTTTTCTCTTCTAACAGCAGCAGCTCAGCTGAATTGTGCAGCGTGCCCTTTGGCTATCGCCAATCTTTCCCTCACTGCCGACATTAACCGGTCGAACACGGCTGTTTGAGCACCGCTTGAACTGACGTGTTCGACCGGTTAATGCCGGCAGTGCCTTTTCCCCCAGACTCTCTGGTCTCGTGTCACCAATGCCATGTACTGGTCGCCTCCCCAACGACCGCTGCCGCCGGTAGATGACGAGGGGGATGGTTACCACGGGATTGGTCCACCGACTTCTCTCCTGGTTTAATCCCGGCACGACGTGAAGACAGATCCATGACGGGGGGAAATGGAATGCAGTATAGATCTGGCACATGGGCTTTCCCAACTACAATCTCAAGAGGTTGAAGAAACTATAGTTGTACGCGGCGAGATGATCACAACCACTGTCTATTGAACAAGAATTAGGATCAAAAACAACGAAAATGGGGGTGTATCTCTTATTCTTTGGGCGGGGGTGTGTGTGGCTCCAACTATCTTTTATTACATTGGTGGTCAAGGTATTTTTACCCTGAAGAATTGTAACCCTGCTCTCTCTTCTACAACCGTCTATATACAGGAGAGTCGTCTATTCGAGAGGCTCAAGTCATGCATAAATTCCCCTGCAGAAACTGTCCATGTGGAGCCAAGCTGGCGAAAGAAAGTGATAGCGGGACACGTGTGCAGTCCAGCCGCGACTGGCGTTGGTGATGGGAGGAGCCACCAGGGGGTGCTGCTGGAAGCCACGTTAATGAGTGACCCCGCATCTCCTAATGAAAATCATCCACGCCCGGCCTCCTTTTTTCGAATCGACATACGGCTCTTATACGGGTGAGTGAGTTTTTAGGAGGCACTGGTACCCCGGCTTGTCCCGGCACCTCTCCACACTAGCACAGGCGCACTGACACTCATGTAGCTGGCAGTTATCTCCGCTTGACTGATTGATCTATGAATAAGTATGTACGTATGTCGTGAATCGGACATGAGTAAAGAATCGTATGGATATGAAAAGAAGGGAAAAATAAATTCTTGCATTTCTAGTGGGGGTTGGTGTTGTTGTTCAAGTTGAGTCGGTCCTTGTTGAATACCTGGAGACCGTTGGAGAGAAAGAAAAAAGGAAAGAAGTCTCTGTGTTGAGAAAAGAGTCGATAGTAAAACAGGATAAATTTGTGCATTCATTGGATCTCGGGCTTACAAGGGACAAAAAAAAAGGAGAAGAAAAAAGAGATTCAAGTGTAGATGGGTTTGGCTTCCACCACCGGACTGTCTGGGGTGGAGATCGTGCCTAGACTCTTGGGCCCACAGATAGGAATCTGTTGTTCCTTTCTGAACACCCCCACTTTCTTCTTCAGATGTTCCACCTCGTAGCCACCCTCAATCACGCCCACTCGGAGCATGGCCAGCAGGTTGTGGGCCGCATTGGAATGATCTAGAAAAAACAATAATTCCAAAGCAAGGGTGCGATCAGTATCTACCTTGGGCTGCGTTGGCGGACTACTTGGACACAGCCACTGACCATAAACTCCACCATGAAAGGCCGTGGTGGCATCCTTGCCAAGGCGGGTCTTGATGAGTGCTCGGCCTCCGGGGTGCTCGTCGATGAACTCGGTGACATCATGAATAAAGCCGCCCACGACGATCAAGTCGCGCCCCTTTTTCTTGTCCGCCTCTTCGACATATTGCTCCCACGTAAGGATCGGGAGGTCGTTGGAGCTCTTGGGCCACTTGACGTCTCGGAAATCTCTCTGCAGGTCCTTGAGCTTCATGCTGTACTGGCCCTTGCGCACCTCGTTGTCCGGGAACGTTTTCAGTTCACTGGCCAGGCCGAGGAAAGCAGCGATAGCAATAAACCATTTGGTGGGGTCGTATTGGTACCAACGAATGGCGTTTCGGAAGTCTTGCGGGAATTCATGATGGCTATACGGCGCAACCGCATACTTAGGGCCGGAACGCTTCCATGGTTCGGTGAGAAAGACTTACAAATTGTGGTAACCCTCACCGATGGTAACAAAGGCGGTGATGATGTGATCACGGGGAGTGTGCTTGTCGTCGAAGGGGGCCTCTCCAAGCCAGTGAGCCAGAGAGTTCACACAGAAAGTCGAGTGGTGAACAAACAACAATCGAGCGGCGCCGGCATAGAAAAAGCCGCCTCGCCAGTCACCCCATCCTAATCCCGCAACAAGTGTAGGGAAAAAGAATCCCATGCCAACAATCAAAGGAAGATACCAGCGATGCTGCCATCTGACCACCTGATTGCGAGACAAGTCCGAGACATCCGCCACCCCGGGCTTGCGTCGAGGCTTGACAATCATCCAGCCCACATGACTCCATAAAAGTCCCTTGTGCGCCGAGTAGGGGTCGAGATCGGTGTCCGTGTATCGATGGTGAGCTCTGTGACCACGGGCCCACCATCGAATGCTGCCCTCTACAGCGCCTGAGCCGCCGAGAGCGAGGAAATATTGGAGTGGAAGAGAAGCATTGTAGGATCGATGAGCCCAGAGACGATGGTAGCCGGCAGTGATACCGAGACCGGTGAAGTAGTAGTAGACGATGGACCAGGCCAAGGTTAAGCGACAGAGAGGTGTGGTGAAAGCACCGTAGATGGCCAGGATAGGGACGACAGTCAAGGCCAGGGTGGAAATCACATTAATCTCTCGATAAAAGTTGCGCCAGGTGATTGGGGGGAGAGGCTTTTCCTTGCGCAAGGTGCGTTGAACGTAGCCTGTGGAAATGAGCAATCAACCCAATTATTTAGCACGAGCAAGGCCTAGTGGATGAAATTTGAAGTAGTGAGTTCCAACCATGCATGCTTACTATCGTCATCTACAGCAGTTTCCTCGTCGTCCTCCCACGTATTCCCAGACTGAGATCTGAGGCCGCCTAGGCCTTCAGACTCGCTGAGATCCGAGTCAGGGTCATAATCCGGGAGGTTCTTGCGTTGGCGCTCGCGGAGGTGCTGAGCAGTGGCGGGGGTGGAGACTGACAAGGACTTGGACATGATGCTGAGAGTTGCGGGTGGGATGCAAGGAAGCGAGCAGGGGAGTTGGAAAGCGGAGGGCAGTTGGTCAGTGGTCGATCCGATTGAGTGAGAAGCGCGGGAGAGACAACGGAACGAGAGGAATACCCACCACCACAGGCCGCAGTGGAACAGGGGCGTTTCAGACGGAGGAAGCTGCGTTTA
Organism: Puccinia coronata f. sp. avenae; assembly: GCA_002873125.1. Taxonomy (NCBI): domain Eukaryota; kingdom Fungi; phylum Basidiomycota; class Pucciniomycetes; order Pucciniales; family Pucciniaceae; genus Puccinia; species Puccinia coronata. The sequence goes on along the minus strand of PGCI01000449.1, from coordinate 33,839 downwards.
AAAAGGGAATACCACAAGGGACGTTGCAAGGTTATCGAGGACCAACTGGTAACGACAAAGCAGCGGACAGTCAAGTTGTATGAGGGCAGCCAGAGAAGAGAGCCAAGGGAGAGGAGGGCAGCTCTCCTGAGTGCTTAAATCTCTTTCTGCGCAAGTATCTCCGTGCACAACTGCTCGCAGACTGTTTTTTGGGGTGGGGAGTGGTCAACAGGAAAGAAGGAAATGGTCAACAGGAAGAGGGAAATGGCCAACGAGGATATTGTCTGAACCACTCGATCGCAGGGGAGTCGCTTATATGTCGATACACCTTTCACAGCTGGATTGACACATGAATGTCATCAATGTATATATCTCTTATACTCATAAATCCATACAGAATTCTCGAAGGAGAAGGCCTTTCAGTGGAGAAATGCTTGGGGTGGATAAGTGGTGGGCGCTCAAAAAATTGGGAGGGGCAACTCTGATCTGATGCAGGCAACGATCGAGAATCGGCTCCCAAAAAAAAAAAGAAAAAAAGCTCGTCATTGTTTGGCTGAGGGTCAATTCGCTGCCATTTTCGCCTTGCCAACCGAAGCCTGAAGGGGTCACCCAAGCCAGTTATAAGGGTCGATAAGACATCCTTTTCATCGACTTCAGCCTGGACAATCAACAGCAATAAGCTTGTCCATCTGCACCACAGGAAATAAAAAAAAGTGGCGTGTAACCGGCCCGCGATGGTAGGAGCCTCGATCTGCCGGGTTACCGCCAGTCGGCTATGTAAGTTATCCATCCATGGAGCATATTTTTGCTTGATATTCAAGCGATCAACCTAACGATCGAAGTCGAATATGTACATGCGTAATTTCCAGAACATCACACTTTATCAATTTCAAAGTCCACGTCCCCAAAGGTCCCCAAAGATGTTAAAAGGGAGTTCTGAGTCATGACCCACAGATCATCCTTGATACTTGAAGTTGCATCCCTTTATCGTGTCCCAGAGGGCATTCATCAAAGCACACGTAAAGCCAGCCGATAAGCAAATCATTGATTTATTTGTAACCCGCAAAAGTTGGAGAAGCCCATATTGGTGAGTCCTTCTCTCAGTGCCCTCTGATATGATATACGTAGGCTTTCCCCCCGCGGGGATGCACCTACAGACATCAACGGAAGGTGAGAGAAATACAACAAGTCATTCGATAGAAGGTGGCACAAACTTTTGAGTCAAGGCCATCATGATCAGTTGAGGTTGGTGTACATCAAAAAAATCTACACCAATATAGCACCACGCTGGGGTAACTCCGCTCATGAATACTTATTCCAGGCCTCAGACTATCAGACAATATTTACATTGTTATATATCAATACACATCTTTCATTTCCACCCTTTTGGATTCCACACGTAGATGATTGATGGTTGTGGAGTCTAAACATGCGGCGCTGGCCTGATCTGAAATTGAATGACTTTCAAGAATCCACATAGCTCATTATGACCTATTATGACTGCCCACTAACACTAAAAAACTGACTTGATGTTTGGGACCGGGTAGACCAAAGTTCTGCTTAAGAATAAGTTGATTTACTATCTCATTCAATAGAACATCCCACTTTTGGCATTAACTGTGGCCTCACAAGCAATGTTGAACCAGTCAGCCACTTTTATCAACCACTGCTTGAATTCTTTGTCCAAGACGCTGATCCTGGAGGTGTCCACGATATTTGATCAAACTGTGGGCTGGACACATCTGATGTTGACTCAGGACCAGGTTTTGAAAAAAAGACACAATCACAGTGATTGAAAAATGAGGAGCAGGTTAATATTTTGGTCTGCAAGCTTTTATCCTCTTTTTCTGTTCCAGTGAACACTCTCCATAATTCCCTTTACCATGGGTCATTGTCTATCAAATATATACTGCCGTACACTAAAATGATCTTTTCTCAAGTGAATTGGCCATGGATTACTTTGACTTCAAGTGGGTAAAATCTGGTGTTGCTCTTCTTCAGACAACACAACTTCACAATTAGCAACAATGCTTAGACCTTTCTGGATACAGGTTTCTTTCTGGCAGAGTGGGTGATAGTTGTTCCTAAATATATGCGGGTTTGAGCAGTGTCCACTGTCCTTGCTGCCCAAAAAGCTGTGTCTGGCTTTTGAACATTTGCCAAGGGACAGATCAACTCGTTCCCAAAGATATATTTCTTGCTTGCCCCAACAAGCTTCCGCAACGACTTGGCCTTTCGACCTCCTAGAATCCCGATGCACCGCAGGTCCGCACCTCATCGTCCAAGCCAATAAAGCAAGCAGCGCCTTGGGCTCCTGGACAAAAGTTGTTTGGTCACTGTGGGATTCGAACCCACGCAGCTCGCGCTAGAGGATCTTAAGACCGCCGCCTTAGACCAACTCGGCCAAATGACCCTATCAATCCGCCGGTCTCAGGGTTCTTGAATGGAACTCCCCGAACGACCCACCGGGTGCACTCGATCAGCTGATGTTGTTCGCCCTCCGGCGTGACATGCATCGCGCCCAGATCCCTTTCAAATCATCCACTTCCCTTTACGAGCCGCCTCTCCGGATACATAAATACATAGCTGGAGGCCGACGCTAGTAACCTGACTGAAGCCCACTCCCGACCCACTGCTCCATACGCAATCGACTTACATGGCCTCCAACGCGGGCATCAATACGGCACCATACTTCGAACTCTATCGGCGATCCAGGTGCACATTTTTCTCTTCTCGACGAGTCCGTTCGATCTCAGACTGAACGCCCTGCTCATCATGCTACTCTCCTCCTCCCCCCCGCCAGTCTCGGGCTTGCGCTTACTGACGCACTCGACGAACTCATCCAAAGCGGACACATCAACCCTCAGCTAGCTCTAACAGTCCTCAAGCAGGTTAGACAACTTTTTATACTCGTTCTTTCTCTCGACCAGACTTCCCGAAACAAAAATCCAATCGAAAGTGAGTTGTAGCTGGTGATGATAAACGTGATAAATTGACCATATCATTGCATGCGCCATGTGCATCTCTTAGTTCGATAAGTCTGCGTCTCAAGTCCTCTCGTCTGAGCTACGTTCAAAATGTACGGTCAAAGGTCATCTGTCTACTTACAGGTTATGTGACGAGGTACGAATTACATCTCTCTATCTCCCTCAAACAATCCTATCGAAAAGGAGGAAACTTTGAACGATTGTGCTGTTTGTTCCAAAAATAAAAAATAAAAAAAATAGGTATGGACATTTTTATTGCGTGATTCAATCTTTAAACTAGAAGGTGGAGAGTCAGTTGGACCAGTCAAAAGGGTGAAAATAGTGGCTTGTAAAGGGAATCCGAATGCAGCTCCGGCTCCATCCCAGTAAATACTTGATTAATTGACTTGATGTTGATACATATTCCATATCTCCCCATATGATCCAATGCAAAATATCATGTGTATTTGCTCCTGTAGTATTTGTCCTGCATTGTTCTCTGCTTTCCCTCTTGGATTATCTTGCTGCTTATTCTCACAAAAAAAAAAACTGGGAGTAGGAGCGTGAAAGAACACAAGAGTTCCTAGTCGTCAAATCAAACGTCCAGCCGGGCACAGGTTTCCTCTCATCAAATATCCAACAAAGCACACGCGACGATATACGCATCCTTGGGGCTATGCTGCCTGTGGCGCGTCATTATTTTGCTACACGGGAACTTATGAAGTGTGGTACTGATCCGACGCCTACATATTTAGTTATTTCTCCACAGTTCAGAGACTTGCCTCAGGACCCCGGAAACCCCATAAGGAGGTGGGTAATGAAAATGTATGAATTTTTTGGCAAAAACCCAAAATGATACTCATGAAAAGTGTATGAATGGCCCATTTTTTCATGAAGCTTACTCACCTGGGATGTATGAATTTGCAATTACACATGACTTTTACCCAATTTTTTCATCTTTTAGCCCTATTTTCCGTGAAAAAAACCCTAAATGGGTCTAAGAAGTGAGAAATTTGGACCCCCGGCCCCGAATAACCCGGATTTCCCCTGACCTGGAGGCTCCCCCGGGGGAAATGCTACTCATGAAACGTGTATGAATGAGCGTGAAAAATGTATGAATTGTTGCAAAAACCCGGATTTTACATCACCCACCTCTATAGGGGGTTTCCAGGGTCCTCTTGCCTCGCAAGTTTTTTTGATTCTTCCTCACGTAACTTTGCTTCCCTTTCTTCAACAATTCAACGATGAAATGATCGTTTCTTTGAGAAACTTGTGGTTGTCTTTATTGAGAGACTCGTTTGGAAGAAGGAAAGCAAAACAATATGTATGCCCAAGCGTAATTGTGGAGTTGGTAATTGGGATTTCACCGCCAATCTAGTTCAATGATTGAATTAGTAGCGCGGCTGTTGTAACCATGTTTTCCGTGTCGGTTTGAGAAACATTAGAAAACTTAATCAACTTTCGACCAGATCAAAGTTAAGGAGTAGATTTCTGAAGGCACATATTGTCTTTTGCAGAAAGCTTGGCCTTTTGGTTTTTTTGTTTTTTTTGGTAATCACATAAACTTTGTTTTGAGTGACAGCTGCGCCAACCCAAATGAGGATGCGCCAAGTCAACTCTGAGGAAAATTTCATGCGGTGACACCACCACCGCAGTCAATATTCACTATCTCAGACAGTCAGCCGCTTGCCGCATACCACCCCACCACCATATGCAAATTGGGTTCTACAACACCATGGGCGTGGGTTGTACAACAGAGGAAATGGTCAGTCCCCCATCCCCCTTCCCATATCCCCCTCTCTCCCCGACCAAACCCAACCATCCATTGACAATGTTCACTTCCTATTCCCCCCAATCATTCATTTCGACTAGCACATTGCAAGGTATTCCATAGCCAATGACTGGGCCTGCTTCCGAAATTGGCACCGCCCCTCTGACGTCTTCATCACTCCATCGGCCCCTCAAACCGGTATTCCATCCAGCAATCAATCCGCATCTCACAAGGGTATCACATCAACCTTCATATGCGTGGTCAATTTCCTCATATACTGCCCAGAAAAGAAAGTCACAAAGGCCAAGAAAGCTGAGGTCAAATGGGTTGCTTATGAACACCAGAAGGACTCAGCAGTCAGTTTCAACCCAGAAGGCATCAACTGGACCAACTTCCAAAAGATTGTTAGGACCGAAAGCGGGAAATCTTTCAGTACCATGCCCAGCATGATTGAAGAACGGAGCAAATCCAATCCCCCATCAATCACTTGGCGCGCGTTCATCTTGCAAAACAAGGAATATGCGAAAGGCACCCCGTTTGTAATCTCTTCCGACTACGATTTTCAGAAATGGTTGGATTGCATTGTGGAAAACAATGCAAAGAGGGGTGGCATAATCCTCACAATGGAAAGTCCGTCGGTCAAGGAAAAACTTGCTCACATGGAGGCCTTATTGGCCAAGAGCATTCGCGCAGAATCTTCCCGGCTTGCTTCTCAGTCAGGTCCTGCGGCTTCTGATGATGTACGTCGATTGGTTTCTTTTACTCTATGGTGCCCATTCCCGGTTAACTCATGCGGATGTACATTCACACAGGAGAATTCCAGTTGCCAGGACTACGAGGATCTTGACGTCTACCTCGATGATATTTACAAGACTTACGGCATAAACACGGAGTTTGATTGCAAGATCCCTTGTTACCCCCATCCCACAGACAAACAGAAGTACATCCTTCTCACTCCGGACAACGTAGAGCTGTGGGCAAAAGAATTGGTGAGATAAATTTGCGTGGTTATACATGTGGGGTATGGGATTTGTACTGATTTATGCTGTTGTTGGGATTGCACTCAGATGAGGAAAACCCCTGGTATCAGTATTGATTCCCCCCCATCCCATTTCAAATACAAGACACGCAAAACCCCCGCCCTGGCGTCAAACGCCCTGTCATTGGGCGCAGGTTCACTCAATACCTCGCAACTGATGGCCATTGCCACCGCCGTGGCCCAAGCTCAAGCCGTAGTCAACAGCTCCGATCTCCGGGCAAAGGTGCCTGCTGAAGCCCGTGCAAATTCCCCCACATCATCGGAGCCTGACCCTGGCGCCATTGGCACTATGTCCGGATACCTCAATTTCGCCGGGGTTGTTGAGAACAAGGACAACATCCTGCGCATGTTAAGCAACAATGACATCGACCAGTTTTCTCTCTTCAAACCGGGCCATTTTTCCAAGGAGGAGCTCTTATTGATTGGCGTCAAGCTTGGAACCATCGCCAAACTACAAGCCAATGTCAACAAGTACAGAAAACACCTGGCAGGCCTGTAGTGCTTTTTATCCTTTGCGCCGGGGCAGCAGGGCCTCCGCCACAGTGTGATATGCCTTCTTGATTTCATTGTCTCCCCCGACCGCGTCATATGTTTTCCTTCCCTTTTTTTTGTCTCCTCTCCTTTTTTGTTTATCCAGGGCAGTTTTCTCCCGTATTGTCTCCACCATGCATGGCAACCAATGTGTGATATCATTGGTTGTCATGCACAATACATGATATTGTCCGTGTCCTGATCCGCCGTGCGTGAATTAAAGGGATATCTAAACCTTGTGAGATATCCCTTCCTTGATGTGAGATATATTATACCTCGAGCACTACAAACTTAAATTACAGATAGCATGTCAGCTATCAAATTGCCACCGGAAGGACCCACCTACTGACCTCCCCTTCCCTTCTCACCCAATATATAAGGAGGCCCTGTGAGACGGCTTCAGACTCACCAATGCCCTCTCCATCCGGATTTAGATTTTTGATTTATCATGGATGGAGCCTCCCCCCACTACTGCCCAACCCCCACCGAATATGACTTCCCCACTGAGCCGGACCGCACGTACGAGGAAGGAGAGTCATGCCACCGCCGTCCAGCTCAAGTGGTGCCAGTTGTGATAGACTATTGCCTCTTTGTTCCGGTCCTTGGATTAACTGCAACCCATCAGAGGTGGACTGGGACCGCCCCCGTCTGGCGGTTACTTGCCCCCGCCAACAACGAGGTATTTTGATGATTGACCTCCAAGGCATCACTTGGAAGAAGTGCCAAGAAGATGTCTATGATCACATTGTCAGAGGACATGCACTCCTCAAGTCATACATCAAACGCGCCAATGACCGGGAACAGACTTCTTGGTATGGTCACATCAAAGGCGACGAATTATATGGCGGCAATGACGGCAAAGGCGTTCAAATTGTGGAGAACTTACAATTCATGGACTTTGCCATGCGGGCTTACAATGCTTATCCGCGTGATATCATGATTTGAGTGGTCATGACGGAACCACCTGAGGTAAGTTCCATGCATGATGAGACCCGACCCCATGCTCATGGCTAACCACACTTGTGTTTGTCGCATGTGCAATAGGCCAAAAATGCAACCCGTTTGGATGTCAACAAGCTCCACTTTCGTTGCTTCACTGGCGACAACCGGGTGAGTTTGACATCTTCTTCTCAAGGGGCATATGATGGGAAGCTAATATTAATGGCCTGTTTCCCAGGAGCACTACCATGCCAGCTTAATAATTGGCGAAAGTCCCGCAATGGCCATAGATATAGTGAGCCGTGTTTTACTTACAAAACATGGCATGCCAACAAGGATTCATCACGCTAGCCCACTGACTTATTGACATGCTTGATCCCTCTGCACGCAGGAGCGTGCCGCCGCCAGGACACCCCCAGGCCCTGACGTGTTTGTCACCCCCCCACGCCAGACGGGACACATATATGCGCTACGCAACAACGCCGATGGCCACTTGTTGATCCCAGCGGCCAGTCAACCAAAGAGCCCCACGGAGATAGAGGTACTAGACGGCACGGGCCATGTCAGTGCCAATCTTACCAAAACGATGTTGGAAGATGCAACGCCATACAAGCATATCAACCTGCAGGCGTTCCTCAAAGTGGCGTATATCCCTGCCAACAATGAGCTCACCCAAGCCCACATGATCATCAATAGAATTGGTCACTGGTCTTATTTCAAGACGACCACCAAGGCGCAGCTCACAGAGAAGGGATTCCCCATTGGCACGGCCCGGCTTCTCTGTAACGCGGCGGCCCATATCCAACCATACGAGAAGGAAGCCACAATGCCTCCGCTCCCCCAGCTCCCCCACAACAAGATGCCCATCCCCGGTGCCAAAGTTACCCAACAAGCCAAGATAGAGGCCTTCCTCAGAGCCTGCCGCATCCCAGTGGACAATCAAGCTACCCGCGCACGCATGAAGATCCACCGAATCAACCACTGGAGCTTCTTTCTCAAGTCCAGTGAAGAAGAGCTCGTCCGCTTGGGGTTCAGTGGTGAGACAAGCGTCCAGATATGTCAAGGGGTGGCCAAATTGCCTCAGGTGGATGGGTAACATGTGTCTCTGACGTGTGTTTTTTATATGCGTTTTTTTATATCAATCCATCTGTCTCTGTCTGTCAAGGTGCAATGCCTCTTTTAAGTTATGTCAATCCACCGTCAAACCACCGGATTAATTAACTACTGAAGCATGCAAAGTATATTAAATTCATGTTGTTTGACTTGATGACATGAAGTTTGCATTATGAAGACGAGCCAGAAGAATGTAACAGTAGAGTGGGAAAGGGAGAACAACAAGTGAGTGGGAAAGGGAGAACAACACAGCAAGAGTGAGTGAAGTAAACAAGAAATAATATGCAGCGATTAACTACTCCCATCTGGGGGGCAGTTATAGTTACAATGAGCATACAGAGAACGGCATAGCTCTGCCGTCACCACCCAATGTGTTGCCCGGCAGATAGCCCAAGTTGGGTCGCGGTGGTACACAAGCATCTGAGTTCGTCGCAGGTAGTACTTGAGCTGGGAGAAGCACAGTTCAATGGGGTTGAGCTTGGGGCAGTAAGGCGGGAGGTATACCAACCTCACTCCCGCCTCACGACAAAGCCTGCAGATCTTGCGGCTTGAATGGATCTTTGCATTATCCATCACGAGGATTGAATTGAAGTCTGGATAGGGGTTCATCCGAGGAAGCTGAACCGCATTCATTAACACATTTGACAAGGCCAATGAGTAAAAAAACAATGAGTAAGAAAAATAACCAGAGGAGGAGAAACAAAAAAAAAGGAGAAGATCACATACCAATTGGTATTTGAGAAAATGTTCAAAGTGCTTAGCTTTGACACAATTCTCAAACACGCTCATGGTAAGGACCCCATCATAGCTGATAGCAGGCAGTACAATGAGTTGTTTGGCGTTCTGATCAATCAGAAATCGGTCGGCTTGGGTGTTGCGTTTTGACCGGCTGAATGTTTGTAGTAAGTCACGAGAGCATATACCGGATTCATCTGTCAATGGGCCCAGGGAGGGGGAGGCATATCAGCTTTCATCACATCAGATATTGCTTTCATAACATCAGATATTCACTCAATGGAAACAAACACACCTGTGAATACGAGAAATTCCGCTGGGACATTAGCCATGTCGTACACCCAGGTGTATTTTGTGTGGAGGCTCTTGCGGATGTTAACCGTATTGGCTTTTTTGAGCATTATCTCCATTTTGTCAACAAGGTTCCGGTGAATTGCGCTCTCGCTGAGAAGTATCCCGGATTGGTCATATAGGCGTGCGCGTATCTCATCCAAGAATAGGCCTGGTTCAGTTCGGACCAGTTCAAGCATGAAAGTTTGGTCGTCAGCGGATAACCTGCTCACTGCTCCGCGGGGGTCGTATAGCGCCGGGTCTCGTATGACCCTCCGAGTGAGCCTGTAAAGGGTCTTCCACCGCCTGAAAGAACGCAATGAAAATTCTTCGCCAAGAGCAGTTCGGATTTCATCAAGTGAGAACGACTGATTGGCCATCCAAATTACGGCCACTTTGGTGGCCGGAGCGTAGTAGCAAAATACCATGGTCTAGGGAGGGGGTGGGGGAGGGGGAATGGATCAGCAGGACGCCAGGCAAATGACATGGATGATATCAGGGGCACCACATTGTGTGTGGGTCAACTGCGTACGTACCTGTCCTCCACCATGCGCAAAGGTCAGTTGCATCATCCAAGGTTGTTCACCTTGTGCTGGTGGGACTGCAGTGGGTGAATTGCGTGATGGGAATTTCAGTCGGAAAAAAAAAACGCAAAAAAAAACAAACTCAAAAAATAAGGTTCTGGTCTTATAAATGCATACTGAAAACAAAAAAAATTGGTTGAGAGGCCAAGCTTTCTGCAAAAGACAATATGTACATGGACTCTTTTAACCATTGTTATAACTCTGATGAAGTCTCGCAAGGATTTCAAAGTAGAAAAGAGAAAGATATACATGAAAGGACGAATTAAACACTCGCAAAAAATGTCCGTCTATACAAAATGATGCATGAATAACTTTAGATATAAACCAAAAAAATGTCCCTCAGTAAAATTCATGTTGACGTGGCTAAGTGGCGATAAGCGAAGTAAACTTCTGGTTCAATGTGGGCTCCCTAAACATTATTTCACAGTAAGTTGACGGAGAAAAGAATGTCAGTAGTATCCAACATAAGGAGAAGATTGAAAGGACCCACCCAGCAAGTTTGTAGTCATACTCTTTGTCAAAATTGAACCAGGCCATAGAAAGAAAGTGGGGCATCGAGGCCTTGGCGTCGCAGATTTGGTTGAACCAATTGACTTTATCATTCAGACTTCCACTCCACCCAAGACTAAATCACGCATAAATTAGGAATCAGTCAAGCTGCGAAAAGAGTTTAAATTGACTAATTTTATGTCTTCCTCTTACCCCGTTTCGCCAATGGCGAACTTGCGACCATCCACCGCGTACTTATCATGGAAGTCTTTCATGACATCCAAGAAATCGCTGCCGGTTAGTTTCTTGGGATAGTAATCGATGCCCACCAAGTCAACGGTACTCATGTCGTCCGGTTCGTATCGGGCATAGTCTTCTGCGGAAGACACGTTGGGCGTCCACCACATCTTCACGCTTGGCGCTATTTTTTTAATTGCATCTGATACGGCGGCCCAACCAGCCTTAAAATCGGCGGCAGTCCCTTGGTATGTTCCATCAGTTTGGTAGCTATGTAAAAGAGCCGATCCGAATTCAGCACGCCCCGCTAGAAAAAAGGTGAAAGTGACATTGTACTCAACTAGTTTACTTCATGAGCAAAGCGCAACCAGACTGGGATACCTTCATCCGTGAATTTTTTCATTACGTTGGCACTGATATGGTTTGATCAAATCAGTTTCCTGCTTTTGATGTTTTATAAAAGAAGAGAGCAGGCAAAGTATACACCAACATCGCGACAGCCTGACTGTTGTCTTCGCTTGTGAGGCCTTGCCATCCACCGATTGGCATTACTGCCGGTTGGAAGACGCAATTGCAAGCCTTGACGTCGTCGATCACGTACAGCAATTGTGAACCATCAAAGGGTACTCCGGAATGCGCCTGGGCATACCAACCGTAGACTGCGGCCTTACTGCCGACAGCCGAATTTAACTGTGCCATGGTTTGTCGGGTACCGCCCGCCGCGCCATCATCCGGCAAAAACCCCAAACTGACCAGGAAGATGATTATTTTAAATTAGTGATGTCATACTACCGTAGAAAGTCAAGTCTCACATACAAGAGGTCACTTTTCTTCATTCCGTCGTGGGGAAGTTCAGAGAGCAAGCTGCTCGTTAAATCCGGCGAGTCTGTGGAATTACTTTCTTGAGATTGGTTGAAACCAATACTGGTGACGTTACCAGTCAAAACTAAATTTCCAGGAAGAGAAGTGTTGAAGTGTGAGCTATTCCCCGCTTCGGTGAAGTTGCCCAAATCAGATGGCGCAATAGTGATATTCCCGACGGTAGCATTGGCGGGGAAACTTTCAAATGTTGAATTCTGGATTGGGCTATCTGCATCTTCCCAGGCGGCCTGGTAAGACTGATTTGAGGGAGATAAGTCCCTTTTTTCTTCCGTGTCATATCTGATGCCAGGAATGGGGGAAATGAGGAATACGAGAGTTTGCAATTTAGAACATGGGAATTGTACATGATCATGAAGTTGTGAAATTGAAGGATTAATTACCCGTAGTCTTCATCGGTATCTGGCTCATCATCAACTTCATCATCCGGAATACATACCCTTTGTCTTCGATGCCTGTAGGAGGTCCTACTCCTTGGGCCTTGCGGAAGTCCGCATCATTTGTCAGACGTTCACATGCAGACTTGTGAGTAGGATGTGTGGCTTACTGTGACGACTCGCCCTCGAGTTAGACCTGGCTCGGTGTAACCCAGACTGGAGCCCTGATGAAGCCGATGCAAAAATATTCTCACAGAGAATGAAAGCCAACAAAAAAGCCTTGAGGAGCTGAATTATGGACATGGAAATCGCTTAACACTACTAGCGTCTACTAAAAATAAATAAAGCTAATTGAAGATTCTCTAACTTTTGTAGCGTGAAGAAATTTCTGCGTTTGCCGAGCGATTCTATAATCAAACTAACCTTTTCCTCATCGGCTATTTATGTTGCCAAGGACTCCTCGCAATTGTATTCTCTAAAATTTATCTCCCATTCCTAGAAAATCTCTTCCTCGGTTTTCAGCATTTCCTCGGCCTTGAATCGCCCTCTGACTTGACTAGATTGGTTGATAGCGTCCATGGTTCTTACTGATTTTTAACGGGCTCAAGCGCACACAGCGTCTACGTTTGATCTGAATGTCTCTTCCGGCTTGGTTTAATATTGCCTTTTCATTATTCAAAACTATAGACAATTGACTCTTGACCTTAGAGATCAATGAGTAGAGCGTAGGGAGATGAAAATGTCACCTCAGCGGTCAGAGCGGGGGAGAAAGTGGCAAGAGTCTTGGAGAGCTGCCATAAAGGCCGTGGGGGGGTGACTGTATGTAATTAAATGTGAGGTGTGCTAGGATCGTGTTACTCCCAAAGCTGGCCAGACCAGCAACAGAATTGAAATGGGTAAGACCGAGACGCTTGGTCACAGACAGGCGGTGAATCAGGAGTCAAAGACATTTACAAAAGTAACAAGGTAAGAGCCACATCAGATGTCGTTGATTGATACTGGGAAGGACAGCTAAAAAGTAAATGACACAACAAGGAAAAAATGGAGCCTAAGGAGGAAGACGGGCTGTATCTTAATTTTAATGAACCACCTCATTAATCTTTGCGGATACATGAGAGAGAATTATATCCAACCAGTATGGAGGTCCCAGCTCTATCTAGAAGGTGTGTGATCATAATTATCGTACCCAAAGAGAAAACGAAGAGCCGCTTGCAGTTTTGCAAAGTTGTCGGTGGCACGCATGGAGACATCGGCAGAAACTAGCTGAGACCGCGTCTTATGACAACGGCCATTTACATCGATCGATCGGTAGCGCACACGCGACGGAAAAGCGGGACGGTTACATACTGATAACGCGAGCGGATCAATGGTTTGGTCATCGTGGTGATCATTGGCCCTTGGGTGGAAAATTAACCTGGTGATTTCCCTGGCCGGCGCGTGATCCCCACCGGGGCCACGCGATACAAAATTTCAGGGATATGGCGTTGAGCAACATTCCACTCAGAATTTAAATTGACAAAGAAGGCCTCATGTTTTTCCCCCTAGAAAAGTAGATCAATAAACAAGCTTCAAAGCCAACCAGACGATTGAGAATGAATATATAAAGTCAACAGATAAGAAATATGTAGAGTACAACAGTAAAAAACAAGGTGTACTTTGCCAATGCCCGATACATGATGGCAGAATATGACAACGAAGCATTTTGTGGAGACATAAGCAAGCGCAGATAGGTTTCAACTAAGCAACACCAAGTCATCCGCTGAATCCTCCTTCACTCGTAATACTATTGTCAGCACCTTTGTGAGGGGATATACAAGGAAGACAAATCAGTCATTTAATCGGGCTTGGATATGTAGGCGCGATCACAGCTTGATCAATCGAGGACGGCGTATCGTTTCAAGTGGTCCGGGATGGGGTCAAACAAACCCTTGGATTTGAGCCAGGATTTGGAGAACAATTTAGACTGGTAGTTAGTGGAGTAATCGCAGAGGATAGTCGCCACGTTGATCTGTTTGGGCGGGGTGAGGGGGGGATGTTGGGCGAGGCTCTGAGCATGTTTGAGTTTCTCGGCCAGATTGATGGCCGCGAGCACGTTCAGAGCCGAGCTGAGGCCCAGGCTGAACCCGTCCAAATGGATCAGCTCGAAGAAGAGCTTGACCGAGTCGTGGTCGGAGATGAAGAAGGATCCATCCACCAACCCGTCGCGGATCTCCGGCTCCAAGTTTTTGGTGATTCGGCCCTGCCCGATCCCCTCGGTCACGCTACCCGTCCCGCCTTCCCTTTTGTCCTTGACGAGCCCTCCCGATTGGATGTAGTTATGCAGCACGCTTCCCGGCGGGTCCGCCAGGTAGCATTTCACGCTCCCCTTCGATTGCGCTTTCAGGTATCGCGTCACCCCCGCTAACGTGCCACCTGTGCCCGTCGAACAGATAAACCCGTCGATCCCGCCCACCGGTAACATCTGTTCCCATATCTCCGGCCCCGTAGTTTCCAGGTGGGCTTTGCGATTAGCCAGATTGTCGAACTGTCCACCTCACTCATCAGTGTTGTTCTATCCTCTAACCATAAAATAGTGCCAGTCTTTTGTAATAAATGTAACTCACCTGGTTAGTCCAGACCGCGTTTTCCATGCTTTGAGCACGCCGGGCGGCCTCTAAATCATTTTTTTTTGTTAGGCGTAGGAGAAGAAGGAGGATGAACAACTTAGATAGGATAAAACGACGATAGATGTTGTGACTAACGGTGGTTGTAGTTTTGGGGGTCATCGAACGGGACGGCTATCATGGTGATCGAGCCGATAATTCCATGGCAAAAATAGTAAGAATAGAAAGTTAGAGTGGAGCTACTTACAAGCCAGGACCGTTAGTAAAAAAGAGGGAGGCGGAGAATCAAGTGGCGTACCTGGAACAGGATGAACCTCGGCGCCAAGCTTCTGGAGAACGTTAATCTTTTCGGGACTTTGGGTCTACATATCAACTCGATTCAATATTCACGTCTCGGACTTGCCAACCAGTGGTGTTACACAGCAGGGGGGGGGGGGGGGGATCGGTGGCATAACTTACGTTGGGCATGTATATGATACATCGGTATCCCTTGCTTCTGCATAGATGTGCCAATCCTATCCCCGTGTTTCCCGCCGTGCCTTCGACCACCGTTCCACCGGGCTTCAAGAGGCCTTATGTGCAGATTAGCGGGAATGTTACATGTGTAGCGCTGGAGATTAACACTTCGTTGCCTTTCGTTTTTCAGTGTTAATGAGATCTGACCTCTTTCTTCGGCATCCTTGATGATCCATAGGGCTGCCCGGTCTTTGACGCTCCCGCCTGGATTCAGAAATTCGGCTTTGCCGAAGATCCCGCAGCCCGTCTGTTCGGACAATCTCTTGAGATGTATCTAGTGATGTTTACGAACCAGTTTTTGTAAGCTTGAAGAAGGTTAGGTACGGGTTGGCGTCATATCGAGCGGGGATGGATAAGAATGAAGACGGACCATGGGTGTGTTTCCGATCGCGCCTGTGAACCCCTAGGCCGCATACACAAGCGAGTCTCCAAAAGTCAGTTCTAAAGGTACATCATACACAAGAGAAGAGAGTGCATGATGACTCACATCGACCGGCTGAGAGTAAGCTGCAGAGACCGAGCCGTACGTTTTGCGCGTGGCTTGGCGACTGGCCCGGGGGACCACTGGGCGGAGGACAAGATACGAGTCAGGTGCGAATCCTCCGCGTGCGAGTTCATTCGACCGCGAGATGAGTCGTTGGTTCATCATCCTGCCCAGAGAGAGGTTCGAGCGCATCTTATCAGCCATCCTGGCTTGCGGTCCGGTCAGGATATATACACATATTTACATAGCAGAATCTGTACTCACTCTGCTGGGTGCTCGTCCGAAATGCGGATATTCTGGAGACCTTCGACGGCACATTCAAAAGAGCCGCCCGTCTGGACAAATATGCAGCAGCGTCTCAAGTCCACTCATCACTCCAATCATTCGGGGTTACCGCGGGCACTAGAGCTCCTCCTCAAAGGGGAAACCGCCAGTCGCCCTGGTCTCCGCAGAGACAGATGCTACATATCTCCTTGGGTGATCACAAAGTTCAACCGAATCACTGAAATACATAAATATCTATCATAAATTATGACACGCTCTTCTCCCTTCTCTTTCTCCTCATCTGCTTTTGCCCTCTACCTCATCCTCACCCCGTCCCACAAGCATATTCATTCAATCTCCCACCCGCCCTTGCAATAACAATAAGCTCGCGTGAGGAGGAGAAGGAGAAAACTCGTCAGATGAACGTGGTTCCCTGAGTTTTTCTTCCTCACCTTTTCTGTTCCTTCCACTTGATCATCATGCACAAGCCCACCCTCCTTCTGCATGTTCTATCTTGGACGTTGTATATTCATGAATCTCTTCATCTTGACATTTCTTATTCTATTGCCTAGAAAAACATACATTCCATTTTCTTCATCTTCACCTTGCCCCCTTTGCATTTCAGATTGTCAAGCGGCGCACTTGGTGCTACTGTTTTTTTGTTTCTTCTCATGTTTTTTCTCCAATTCTGTTTTTTGATTGACTTTCATGAGTTTTTATCAATTTAGGGTGTTCAAATATGAATTTTAAACCAGATTTTACATAACTTCATAAGCTTCAAGTGTCAACACCTTCATTCATATGAAAATTGAACCTTTCCTTCACTTGGAACACTTCTTGAAAAAGTGATAAAGTTTATGATTTTATGTAGAATTGTGTTTCAAAACCAAATGTGAAAACCCTAATTGTCAACTGCAATCAAGGACATCATGATTGAATGAATAAATTGGTGAGATTTAATTGGTAGGTGCTTGATTCTTGGAGGGTTTTTTTGGGAGGGGGGAAAGTTAAACTTATTATCTTGCTGAAAATGGCGTGGGCATTGTCACAGGATTGTGGATTGGATTTCAATGCAGACAATGACCAGTACTGGGTGGAGTTCAAACTTGGAGAGTGAACACAATTCGGGCATTATTTTTGATGAAACAACGAATCTCTTGAAGTTGTATCAAGGTTGAAAGATGCAGGACAAAGCAACCAACGAGGTAGTTCCTTGCAAAGGCTACAATCCTCCAGAGGATGTTTCCGCCATGCTAGTTTTTTGGTTTTCACAAAGTGCCCTTCTTTTCCTCGTCTAGTTTTTCACCCTAGCCAGTGTCTCTCTCTGATCTTCTCCTCTCACCTCAAGACTCAAGCCTTCAAACTATTCATTTAGCTTTCCTGCGTTCTCCTCTGCACCATCTTTTCTGGCTATCTTCTCAATGAATGATGTTTATCTAGTTATCCGTCTAAATTTCATGATGGTCAAGGTTGAGGATTAGTCAGCTGAACGAACGCAAACTAAATCTGTACATCCATAAACTTTCCGAGGCTTTCCCCAGGGGGTGAATAATTTTAGCCGTTGGTCACATCTATCCAGCAGTTCTAAACCCATGCGTCTGCGTACGGGGTTTGCTCAGTATGTTGTGAAAAAAAGAAGATGATGATCAGAGATTCATTAGGACTGTTTTTCAGGAGTGAAGGGGGAGGGCATTCTTGTGCGTATATCTGCCCCAACAGTTCGTCCATGATTATTCTGTCGCTGTCTGGTACATAGACTACTTTTCTGTTTGGTCTTGGTGAATAATTGGTTCATAGTGAAAAAGTTCTTCCGGTGGTGGAGTCTGAGACATCCCGTTCCGATTCTCACCTGCGGTATAATCCGGTCGCCAAGTAAAGTGTATGTCGTCATCGACGTCACACCCCGTTGCTTGTTGACCGTCCGCTGAAGTTCTCCCGTTCACCATCATCCGCCTCATCTTCATTCCTCTGTTGACCATCCAGAATCAGATTCCGCCTCCATAATTATAAGCTCTACTCGCCCTTCCTCTGAGTCTGACACTGTTCTCATCCATCCATCCCATTATTGTAATAGCAGACCGGTCTGTCCAGCCGAACGTAATAACTTTGATTGCTGCTCTCCAACCCGAATCCCAAATCTTGGCAATACTTGCTTCGTCATCACCCCCACTCTCTCGTGTAAGTGCCGAGTGGTGCTCGTTAATTCATTTAATAATAATAATAATATGCAGTCCACCCCGCACTTCTGCTGCTGACCTCTCGCCTTCCTCCTTCCGTAATCCCTCTGCAAATGCCATCGGTACCAGCATGTCCGGAAAGCTATCGACAGGTCAGCCAAGCCTTTTCCCTCCCTTTTTATCTGTCACACTTGCTAATTTATCATTCCGATCCTCCCCGCTTCCTCGCATGCCTAGATTATCCCGCCTGGAAGGAGCTTGAAGCGCTTCATAAGGACAAATCGGCGTCCGACTTGGTTCTGGCCAAGCTCTTCTCGAGCGACCCGGATCGGTTTAAGAAGTTCTCGACCCGATTCGAGTCTCCGAACACGGAGACCAGCATCTTCCTCGACTATTCCAAGAACTTGATCGACCAACAGGTATGGGACAAGCTTCTGGAGCTTGCCCACCAGGCTGGGGTCTCCAAAGCCAGGGATGACATGTTCTCAGGTCAACACATTAACACCAGTGAGGAACGGGCCGTGCTTCACGTGGCCCTTCGTGATACCTCCCATCAGGGGTACGGCGCGAACGAGCCTGGCGTGGATGAAGTGAAGACTGTGCTCGAGCACGTGCGGGCCTTCAGTCAGGCCGTCCGCTCGGGATCCCACAAGGGCTACACGAATAAACCCATCGACACCATCGTCAACATTGGGATCGGCGGCTCCGACCTCGGCCCCGTCATGGTCACTGAGGCGCTAAGCTTCTACGCTCGTACCGGACCCTCCATCACCCCGCACTTTTGCAGCAATATCGATGGCTCCCACTTGGCCGAGATCTTGAGGAAGTGCGACCCGGAAACAACTCTCTTCATCGTCGCCAGCAAGACCTTTACCACTCAAGAAACCCTCACTAACGCCAACAGTGCCAAGGAATGGTTCCTCTCATTTGCCAAAGACGTCAGTGCCTCTCCATACTTATCTCGCCTATTTCCTGGCGATCCTTCCTCACTAACCCCCCCTTTTTATTATTATGATTACTAGAAAGCCCATGTGGCCAAACATTTCGTTGCGCTGTCCACTAACACGGCTGCAGTCACGGAATTCGGAATCGACAAAGCCAACATGTTCAAGTTTTGGGATTGGGTGGGGGGCCGATATAGTTTGTGGAGTGCGATTGGGCTGAGCATTGCGCTCTACATTGGTTTTGAGAATTTCGAGAAAATGCTCCAAGTGGGCTTCGCTTCCTATAATTTGGTCGTAGGTGTGGATTCCTTCTCACAGCCTGCTTCGATTTTTTTTTTGTAGGGCGCACACGCAATGGATCGGCATTTCAAGGCTGCGCCCTTGAAAGAAAATCTGCCCGTGATTTTAGCTCTGCTTGGAATCTGGTGCGTAGAACCTGGAAGTTTCACTCCGTCCGCTCAGCGGCTGAACTCTAGATTGTTTGCTCAGGTACAACAACTTCTACGGTACCCAAACACATGCACTGTTGCCCTACGACCAGTATTTGCACAAGTTTGCAGACTATTTCCAACAGGTAAAGTCGCTTCCTTGGTGTTGGGAAGGCCATGGCAAAAGGATTTACATGCTTATGTTCGAGATTTGCTTTCTAGGGGGACATGGAGAGTAACGGGAAATACATCACCAAGGATGGCCGTCGGGTTACGTACGAAACCGGCCCCATCATTTGGGGACAAGCCGGGACGAACGGGCAGCATGCATTCTAGTGAGTAGTTTCTCGGACCATATCCACGTTTCGACTATTGCTTTGCGCCATTTTATTATTGAACAATACCGCCACTAACATATGCATGTTCTAGTCAACTCATCCATCAAGGCACCAAGCTCATCCCCTGTGATTTCCTGGCGCCTGTGGAGACATTAAATCCGATTGGTGGAGGCCGTCACCACGAGATCCTTCTGTCCAACTTCTTCGCCCAGCCGGAAGCTCTGGCATTCGGCAAGGATGAACAAGCCGTTAAGAAGGTAACCTATTTCTTACTACTCATCGCGCCAATCCTAAGAGTTCTTTTTCTTTTTCTTTATCAGTGCTGATTGAACTTTTTTTTCATGTGGGTTTTAGGAGCTCGGGGCGGCTGCTTCTAACGAATCGTTGGCTAAGAGTAAGGTCTTCGAGGGCAACAGGCCGACCAACTCGATCATGTTCCAGAAACTGACGCCCGGAACGCTGGGTGAGTTCCTTCGACCTTGCAAGGGCAGAAGAAATTGTTTCGAGATGTTGAAGACAAAAGAAACTGATTTGATGATGATAATGATGATGTAGGCGCGTTGCTGGCGCTGTACGAGCACAAGATCTTTGTGCAGGGGGTGATCTGGGGTATCAACTCGTGAGTCTTGTGGATCTCTCGCGCCATATATGGGTTCGTTTTCCAGCTTTCTCACCTGATGATGATGATGATGCACGTGGGTACAGATTCGATCAGATGGGCGTCGAGCTCGGCAAAGTGCTCGCCAAGAATATCCTCGCCCAGCTCGGCGCACCTGCCGATGTTAAGGGCCACGACTCGTCCACCGAAGGATTGATCAAGTTCTACCAGGCCCATCGCAAGTAAATCCTCAACCAAAGAAAAATGCACACACACACACACAGAAGCAGTATGTACGTATGTATATGCAGGTAGCTTTTTTTGTATGGCTTTTTGTACTTTTTTTTCCTGCCCGTACATATCTCATCTTCAATAGTATGTAGTAGAACATATGTCTACCCAAAATCAAGTCACCAAAAATAGCCAATCGGCTAGGTCAATTATGAGAAGTATGATAAGTGCCCATAATTAGCCCAAAATCCCGGTAGCTTACATCACCCTATCTGCATCAATGTTTTTCTCTTCTCTCTCTCTCTCTCTCCATGTTATTAATTTTTTCTTTTTCTTTTGCTGTTTTGGTCAGAGATGTGTGTATTACTTTATCATGTGTTGTTGTTGTGATTGGATATTATCAATATGGTGTGATCAAGGGAAAAAAAACAAAACCACTTGCTTGCTTGCCAGCCCGGGCTCCAATTGGTCCTTGATTGGTTTAAGGATTTGTGTGCAGTGATGTGGAAAATATTCAGGTGAATCATAATTATGTATGGGGAGCGAGTGAAGTGTGCAAGAAATAATTTCTAAATTTTCCTTCAGGTAGAAAACTCTCCCTGAGAAGCAAATATGAAGTGTTCCTGTTACTTATCAGGAGAGATCAGCAAGTCATCCTAGCAACCATCTCAAAACCAGGACTGCCTCACTTCTCTGAAATCATGTTCTCCAGAGCTGCCACTCTGGTATACAAGGCCCCCATTCCTTACCAATGGATCCTTGCTGACCTGACTGAACATTGTGTACTAGTTTATAAAAAACTTCTCTCTTGGAGAAATCTGTGCCCATCCCTTTATAATACTGAATTTCTCACAAACTCATATCCCCACCACTCTCAGCACACCACTTGACCTCACAAAAGAGAGCACTATATGTGCTGCCTCATTGCCGTAAAAACCTCTTTCTCCACAGAAAGCACTCCCCTGCAACAGCTGGAGCCAAGGCCAAGAGCTCTGCCAGAAAACCTTGAAACAATAGAGAGAAAAGTGAGACAGAAAGTTGATCATAAAGCAAGTGACCTTTTTGTATAAGATACAAAAATGATGAAGGGTTTTTATTCATCAACAAGGAAACAAAAATGAGTTATAGAATGACGCATGACTCAATCTTTAGTACAACCATGAGTAGGACGCTCTATTCTGATGTGGAATCTACGCAAACATGCAAGGTCAAAATGATTGCACAAAGAGGGTTTTATTTTTTGTAGTAGACTGTAAGCTTGCAGAGATCAATGGAATGTATACCCCTAGGATTAGTTTTGAATTTGACCCATGAAGTGGGAGAATTGTTGAGTCTTTTGATTACACAATACTTCTCAACTCCTGAAGTGTTTTGAATTGTACATTTGTTTTTTTCAAGCGTGCCACGGATCTGGAAATGAGGAGTCCCTGAGGGGCCAACGTTCCACACATTATCTTCCTCCCACTCATAGTCTTTGTCAGCAACCTATCTATCTCTATTGGTGATCAGGCACTGAGGTTGTTCAGCCACCTATTGAGATTCTTCCAGCACATTTATTCTTGGTGCAATACTGGCACCAATACTGAAGAGTACATTGATTGTTAAAACTCCAATAATTTTCATTTTACTATCTGGTTGTTCTATTCAAAGCAAAGAATAGAAAGGATCTAGTGTAAGCTCAGACTCAGGGAAAGAACCAAATCTTGGACGTCCAAGCAATATCAACATGTATATTGCTGATAAGCAGATCGTGACCCAAGTTATTTCAACTGCAGGCATCAGAAATTGAAGACTAACCCTACTAGAGCTATAAAAAAGCTTCTTGGTTCCGGTATATAGGAATTGATATAAAAGCTGTTTTGATTTGCAAATCAATAACTGGTGCTGGAGAGGCAGGACGTCACAAGCAGCATCAAAAACCAAACAAAAGCTAACAACCACATTTTGGCAAGAGGTAATCAACTTTGATGAGCGTTTTTGGTGATGGGAATGTTATGGATTGTCAAAATGTAGAAGAGATTGGCCTTCTTATAGACCTCTACCAACCTCTTTGAGTCAAAACTAAGTGCGATAGGCCGCTGTAGCCGGGCAGAGTTTACGCTTCCGGATCATTCTGACCTGCGCCACAACGGTCCCCAGTAAGCATAATAACCACAACAGCCCTCACCAACGGTGGACAAATGATAATAATAGACAAACCTAACAACACAATGTTTTGTTTCTCATTGGAATCACCTTGGGATGGTTATTCTCTACCACCACATCCAATTTTTATGTTCTCAGGTGCTCTAATTGACTCACAATTTCTTTTTTTTGCATTGTTGTATTTTTTCTTCCGGGAACTGTACAGTGCCCTTGTGAGCCTGGGTCTCTTATGTGACAACAGGGCACAAGATATGGAGGGCAAAAATCTATATTTCAGGTAAAAGATGAGGACAAAGAAAGAAGACTTAAGAATAATGATATGTGTCTTATAAGACAGTATAATGGGCTCAAAATTCAGTAGGGAGGAATGCAGAACCAGGCAGAGCCACAGTCTCTTCAACCTGAGAAGCAGGAGAAGGTACAGTCAGGGACTGCCTTATTTTTTAGGCTTAAGCGCAAGGTTACTTATAAGGAAACCTGAGTGGATAAGTAGCTCCACTGGACTAGGATGATAATAAGAAGGATTCTTTATGATTGATTGATGGGATGTTCCTCTAGATGAAGAAGAAAGGAAGAGAAAGAGAAGGGAAGGATAAGATCAAAGCTCACAAGGAACTTTGAAGAAAAGAGGAACTTGGCAAGCTGCTTACTAGTCAAAGAGGTGACACCAGATGACCACAACACATACAAAGAGGGGAAATGATGGGACCTTGGTTATTGAGTAGTGAGGAGTGGTTGTCCAGAGTGTGCTGTTTTCCTCTAAAGTTGTGGTTGGTGAGTGATGATGAAAATTTTCATCTGCTCAAACTTTAAAAGTGATGAACCATGTTTATCAAAATGAATATGCATTATGAAGTTGAACTTAAAAAATGATTAGATGTTATGTGAACTTCCTGGTTAATTACTTCACAATTATACACCATGGTTGCTGGTGCGTTGCTTGTTGACAAGCAACATCAAGGGAGCTCTGGGTGTAGCTCGTCTGTAGCTTTGGCCAGTTTTTCCTTTGTGCAGTGCCACACATGTAAATATGCACTTATTTATGTTCATCACATAGCTGATACATATTTAAACAAATATGTACATATTATCAGCCCAAGCGAGCAGGTCTACATAAATATATAACTGCTTGCAACGCTGCAACCAATACAATACAATACAGTATTGCCCAATATTTTTGTATTGTATTGGCTACTAGATACATAGTATCTGAATAAAAATATTTTAGTTTTTTCCCCAATACAATACATGAGTATTGTATTGGGGTCACCTTTTGATGTATTGGTATTTTATTGGATTGTCTTGCAATACCAATAAAATACTGGGACGGTCCCATAGGTATCAACCATTTTTGTGATAATTCTAATTAAAACTAAGACCACATTACTAATTTTACATTTATATTGGCTAAAGTTACATTCCCACTGTGCGTGTTTGATAGGGGGGAAAATCCATATGCTGAAGCAGAATTGATAAAAAAGGAGAGAGATTCACTCCTTTCAGTGATCGGGGATAATTTTTTCCTCCTTGTAAGCCTTTTCTTTCATTAATGACTCAGAAATGATGCTCTGTGCAACCTCAAACAAACCACTGGGCTTAACCCCTTGCACCAGCCATTGGTGTGAACTTACACACCTTTCAATTGTTTTTGCTGCTAGACTCCCTCGATCATGACCGCAAGTATCCGCTGCCGCTGAGAAACACCTCTCAACACTTGCAGAGGTGGAAGAGCACGCCAAGTAGTCCCTGGCCATAAGCGCCAGTATTGGAAATTCTTTGGCATGTTCCTATATATAGGATGATGAAAATAAGTTCAACAATTGACAAGAGCTTCTGATAACTGAGAAAGTGACATACCTTCCACCATTCCAAACACTGGCTTGCTTGAGAAGTTGGTAGCTTGTGTTTACCCTCTAGATAGATAGAAAGCTCATCAAAAACCGGTGCCGCAACTGCTTCAGGGAAGTAATCAACTTCTTCTTGTTTAGCTTTATTTGAGGACTGCTTTCCTGCAGGAGTGGCTGACTTCTCTAGTAGACTTGCAGAAGCTTCCTGAACTTCAATGACCTTAGCTTCAAACAGGCCCTTGATTAACGAAAACGTGTAATCATATTGATCAGGAAACAAAACCTGGAATATCAACAGGCGGAAGCTTGGATTGAGAACAGTTGCTACAAGCACCGCATCACATCCCATTGACTCATTGAGGTATGTTTGGGTTTTTTCTAGCATCCTCTGGAGCATTGTTTTGAATTTGGGTTCGGCTGAAATCGCAAGTTTTTTCCGAATGAAAGAAATGATCTTCCTGTATTCGGAAATCATTAAGCAAGCAGAGGAGTTGTCACCCTCCATTTTCTTTGTGACATAATAAAACTCCTGACAAGGAACGTTCAAAAACATATGATATGATGAGTGGATTGTAGATAGTTCACAATTCATGATCATGAAAAACTTACGCTCAGAGTTTCATTCAATCTGTTGACTACTTCCAAATCATGTTGACTTATCTCAGTGTTATTATAGTAGTTCTTCCCCCCCTCGCGCTCCTTTCAATCCTTCTCATTTTCAAGAAGTTTACTGATAATTTTACGTCCTTGATAACCTCGATTCCTGCTTTCATACTTGATGTTCCAGCGTATGCCATAACCAGCAATGAGGCTGGGGCCATCAACTTTGAGTTTTTTAGACCAAGAGCTGTACTCAGATTGTTTGACTGCTGAGGACGTGATCCTTTGGATACCAAAGTTGACCTAGATTGATGTGTTGGTATCACCATCAGGAACAGGTAAAAATGATGATATTTGAGCTTAAAATAATCAAAGTTGTACTTGTACCTTTTTCAAGATGGCATCAATAGGATTTTTCGCCTTCCCAGGGGTTTCAGAGGAATCTGCATCATTGCTTCCTACAACATCTAAATTTTCTTCTTGCTCGGCTGAATTGTCCATTTGACTGTTCACGTTTGATCCCAAGATAACGTCCTCCGCCACAAAGTGAGCATCCTCCTCAATCTCTTCAAATTCTTTGACAATTGGCGCAAGATTAGGGACATATCCTAGAGTTTCGCTTTGTGATTGGACCAATCCTCTAGTTGATAGTTGAATTGTGTCAGCTTGCTACTATGACAGAGCCAACCTGACAAAGGTAACATAAATAGAGACATTATTACTACAATATTAAGACCCATTTGTATGACTAATAATGTACAAAAAACTCAGTTTACTTATTTTTATCCAATAAGCTTAGCAAAGTCCTGGCACCATAAAAATAAGTAATAAATTAAAATAATAACTACTTTTTACAAAAAATAACTAAATAAATTCTAAACCTTAAGGATAACTTAGAATATTATGCCATATTCTGAATCCTCATGCAAATTAATGTAGGGTCCCTCACTGGAAGTACCCCTAAATTCCTACTCCTTCACCTTGAACCAATTACCCGTAAGAAATGTCCACAAACATATCATTACACATGTATGTACTTGTTATATATGCATACTATATGTGAAATGACCAATTATGGAATTATAATTGTGGTGTTGTGTATAGTTTGGGAGTTAAGCCCAATTGGGGTTTAAACCTCCAACCCCGCGCGTGGATTATATAATCCAATTGGAAATTGGCCAAATGCGTGGAAATAGCTAATCCCCTAGTTACCACATATGTACAAGTGTAACTAGGGTAAAAGTAGATTCTACGTGGTTTATTTACAAGGTTTTATTAATAAAAACCTTGAATACATAAGAGTAACATAGCCAGCGTGGCCTTTAATGATTGGCCTTAGCCATTTGTGGCCCATTTGCGTCATTTGTGGCCCATTTCAGATACATTCACACGTCAGTGTTGCTATGTACCTTAGTTACAATAACTAAATAGGTTATTAAGGTCATAAGAAGCACTTGTGACGCTGAATTAATGACCAGCAGTGTCATTGGGATGAGCCTTGTTAGTGCCAATCTCCCAAATTGGCCACATTGCGCTGACAACCAGTTACTACACGCACACAGGCAGAAAGGTCCTCCACTATGAGTGAAATTAGTATATATAGAGCCCTCTTTCCACGCCAAAAGTTGTTCCCCATCATCAGCTATTATTACAGTCAATCAGTTACGCCGTGTCCTGTCCTTATTTCAGTTACTCT
Source organism: Puccinia coronata f. sp. avenae (assembly GCA_002873125.1). Classification (NCBI taxonomy): domain Eukaryota; kingdom Fungi; phylum Basidiomycota; class Pucciniomycetes; order Pucciniales; family Pucciniaceae; genus Puccinia; species Puccinia coronata. The sequence goes on along the minus strand of PGCI01000449.1, from coordinate 6,999 downwards.
GCCCTGTTTTGCCTGTTTTATCTGTGGTGTTCTCTTTAAATCAACCAACCTACGTGTCCAACTCCTGCGCAGAAACCTACCAATCTACCCAGCAGCTCTACTTCACATCCCTACGTGGCTTTTTGGCTTAAAAGAAGCAATAGTGAGTACTTCTTTTATCCTTCTGTCCCCATTCTGGTTCCTTAATTGGAAAAGCACTTTGGTACCACCTTCTGTTACGCAGAAACCCATTGTTTGCTTAATCAGATACCACCCTGCTTTGCAGATCTCTGATTTAGAGGGCACCTACAAACACCCCTGCGCCAGCAGGCCCCTCTATAAAAAAGAATTATATTCTTTTTATTTCTTTCCTACTACTTTTCTACGTGAATTATCCTACTCTACCCTTATTTTGCACTCTTATCACCTTGTGTAGCTAAAAGGTACTAGCCCTTGGCATCACAGAGGCTGAAAAATTGCTTGGAGCCCCGCATTGAGAATGAGAGCAATCTTGTGACAGAAACACCTGATATGGTTTTCTGACAGGTTTGGATTGACGCTGGTATCCTTGGCCATGAGTTGGTCAACCTCTGAGGCCATTGTGAAGTTATTGGATCCCAAATCTGTTGTCTGTGCCAATATGTATTGGTAAACAGAATGTTAGCTTATTCGATTCACACAACAAACAATCAGAAAAAAACGTATCTTTTTAGGAGATTTGACTTCCTTATTATGTTGGCAAACGGGATTGCAAGAAGCTTTCCCTTGTGACTGGATGTGATGTACTTCATTCCCAGATGTGAGATCTTGAAATTCCAATCTTTGGTGATGTAGGCAACCGATATACCAAGGAAAGCGTGTCGATTACCTTTGGTGGTCCAAATGTTGTGAATCAAGGTGAACTTGGAGCTGAGATTCTAAATATGAGAAACAAATTTAGAAGTCAGCATTTTTGTTTGAACTGACCCACAAGGATGAATGTTACTCACTTGCAAACCCAAAACAACTTGGGTCTGTAAGTTCAGATAGAGTCGATGTGCCTCAGTTGCAGCCCAGGTCCGAGAATAGATTTGAATACCATGTTGGACGTAGTTGAATGTGACATGGAGGAGGAAGTCATTGAATTGGGTCCATGGTAATGAATATTGCACAAGCCAGATCATTAACAGCTGATTGAATACTTTATTGTTGAAGGCGGCATGCTTCAGAGAGCCTTGGATGTCTTGATCGTGATCCTCGTCTTTCTTCTGCATCTCCTTTTTTGTCAGTGGCAATTTGCATCCCGTCGCAATGGCTTTGGATCGTCCTGAGCAGGGTGCACGATCCACCGTTCCATCACAATGTTTGTACACCACTGGCGCACTCGGTTGTCCCTGGGACGGTCCAGAGTGGATGTCCATGGGACGCAGCGGCTCAGCCACTGTTTACGGCGAAAACCTCGTCCAAAGTCACTTTTTGCCAGGCAGCAAAAAGACATCCGGCAAAAGCGTCTCAATGGCAGCCAAGCCGGACAGTCTATGGGCCGCAAACCTGAAACATGCCATCCATGTGCCCTCCTCAAACTAAGTCATGCTGCCCAAGTTGAGCCCATGCACGCATCCATGGGCCGTCCCAAACTCCATCCATGGGTGAGCCAAACCATTCCACGCAGCTGCACCCCAGCAGGATGCAGGCCTGCCTGTTGCGCATCCAGATGCTCAATTCTGCTCACATCCCAGCTGTCATGTAGAAACTTAAAAATGTCATTTTATTCCAAGAGGTTCAAACTTGGTTGCATCGAGCACCGCGGCAAAAAGAAAACAAAATACAAAACGTTCATTCTAAGGAGCAGCTTGCTGCCAAGCGACACCGCTTAAATGAAAAAAGAAAAAATCTTCTGAAAGCAAGACCGGCAGATCAATGAGAATCAATGCGGGCGCCAGACATCAATGGGTTCATGGGCGGGCAGGCTGGAATATGCCAGAAGGTTGAGCAGTCACAAAGCACGTTAGTCAATCTGTATGAACATAAACCTTTGACATCAACAAGCCAAACCATCTGCTCCGGCCAGGTGACTGGCAGGTGAGGAAAGACAGAGAGATTAGTTCTGCTGGAAAAAGTGTTAGTTTTCAGGTTTCTTGCGACCTTGTGCTTTTCAAATCATGAAAAATGACAGAAACCTACGGATGGACTGTCAAAGTAAGCGAGAAGATCTTTTTCTTGGCGGCCAATGTTTCACAGCTGAGAAGCGCACAGGAGAGGTCATGTTTGCTGAGGACGGTGCCTTTTGTCTTGCAAGGGGAAGAACAACAATGTTGCGGCGGATGAGCTCTTGGGTCTTCTCATTCGTGGGTGAGTAGTGCATGCTTGGCTGGGTGGGGTTAGATGAACTTTGATGCTTGTGAGCCCATCTTGATGGTGTCGGTGGTGGCTTCTTTTTGATAAAAATAAAAATGGGTGTGGATGGTGGCAAACTTCATGAACGGAAGACGCTGAGCAAGATTGCCGGGGATCCTCAATCCTGTTTAAATACTCACGCAGCCTCCTTGGAAGGAGAAGCTATCCTGAAAAACTTTCCCACGTGCTCATCTCATCTGATCCATTCCTGGACAACGTTCATAGACAGTTGTCAGCTCATCACAGAAGGATCACCACTCAAGAAATCAAGGCAGCTCGGCAGAAACCCGCAGCCCTTTCTAGACCCAGGACGCCTGAAGCATCTGAGGGAGCAAGAAGACATCCCAGATTCTTCTGTTGTCCCACTGATGACATTGTCTCTGGCGAGTCCCCAATACAGCCAGGTGGTGTGCCCATGGGACGCATAGGGCCAGACTGTTGTCAGTGGTGGAGCGAGGGGACGCACTAGCTCGCAGCTGTCTGCAGGACACCACCCTGCCATCCAGGACAGCATTTGGACCAGGCTGTCCTGGGGATGTAGCTGATTCTGAGATCAGCGCCCGCGGTGTAAAGATTTGAGTTTGTCCCACGGCCCTTCTTGTAAACAACTGTGCACCACTTGCACTTATACATCATTTTTTCTCCCTGGGAAATCAATGAATAAATAAATGAAGATTCTTTGAAATTGATTTGGGAGTAGAAACATACCTTGTCGGCTTCGTTAGCATGAAAAGGGGGCTCAAAATAATCACGGACGTTGTCCAGTGGGCTGATTTTTTCCGTTTGGGATTTCTTGACCTTTGCATTTTCATTGTCTGAGTCCTGAACAAAATCAACAATGTCATCTGCCGCTTCGGAATTGTTGTCGGTAACAATGACGGTTTTTGTCTTCTTGCGCTTTGCTGCAGGCCGTTTCTGTTTACGCTTTTTCCTGCATAGCTGATTGGTTCGAGTTTGAGTGACTGACTCGGCTTCGCTTTCAGAGTGGTTGTTCGAGGGAACTTCTTGGCTACTTTGTACAACAGCTTGCCTTTGTGAGTCGCGACTAGTCCGAACATAGTTTGGATGAGAGCGTGAAGGTGTAACAATCCGAGTAGACTGACGCAAGGGTGTTGGTTGAGGAGTGGTGGAAGATCGTGGTGTCATGTTTTTGCGTTGGATAGGAAAGGATGATGGCAAGTGTACCAGTTGTGTCTGGAGCTGGACTTCTCAGACAACCAGCCTGATTCTGGCAAAGAAAAGACCCACCAGCCCAATATACACACCAAAAAAAGCCCAGGGATCTCACTCAGCCACCCATGCCCATTCGATCCCTTATATCCCCCTTTCCTGATCAAGACCAAACCATGCAACGTGCGGGTGGGATGTCAATTCACCATTGGGAATCAATCCCTGCCCCCACCCACCACCTGGCAGTCGCTTCCCACGGCATGGCCAGTTTTGGTATCCCTGACAGTTACGACAGACTTCTTCTATCGCATGCAAACAGAGAGTTCCTGGTGTGCCAGCTTGAGTTGCAACCACCAGCGCTTGCGCCGGGTGAGGCTCAAACCACCAACCCTGTGGCAAGCACCTCCCCAAGAGGGAGGAGTTGCCACTAGGCTATGAACAATTTTTGGGTCCTCATTCTGATCAGGCTATTAATTGCACTGGGCACACGGGTCCATGGTGGATGCGGGACCTGAGCTTACCAACTTTGATGCCAAGTTTGGTGGGCTCGTCGAGCTCAATGCCAAACTAGGTGAGCTCACCGAGCCCAATGACGAGCTTGGTGAGCTCACCGAGCTCAATGCCAAGCTAGGTGAGCTCACCGAGCTCAATGCCGAGCTTGGTGAGCTCGCCGAGCTCGATACCGAGCTTCGTGAGCTCACCGAGCTCAATGCCGAGCTTGGTGAGCTCACCAAGCTCAGCATTGAGCTTGGTGAGCTCACCGAGCTCAATGCCGAGCTTGGTGAGCTCACCAAGCTCAGCATTGAGCTTGGTGAGCTCACCAAGCTCGGCATCAAGCTCGGTGAGCTCACCAAGCTCAATGCCGAGCTAGGTGAGCTCAACCAGCTCAATACCGAGCTAGGTGAGCTCAACCAGCTCAATGCCGAGCTAGGTGAGCTCAACCAGCTCAATGCCGAGCTTGGTGAGCTCCCCAAGCTCAGCATTGAGCTTGGTGGGCTTGCCAAGCTCAGCATTGAGCTCGGTGGGCTTGCCAAGCTCAGCATTGAGCTCGGTGGGCTTGCCAAGCTTGATGCCGAAGCTCACCGAGCTTGATGGCGAGTTCAGTGAGCTCACCGTGCTTGATGGCAAGCTCAGTGAGCTCGCCGAGGTTGATGCTGGGCTTGGTGGGCTCACCAAGCTTGATGCCGGGATTGGTGAGCTCATCAACGCCAATGCGCCAAGCTCGATCCCAATAGACCCCAATATTATTCCTGGATTGTATTGGCCCAGCCAATACATACAACATGTTGAAATACTGTGTATTGTATTGGGTGCCCAATACATGAGGCAACCAATAACATGTATTTGTCCCTGCCCCCCAAGACAATACAGATACAAAATATTGGGCAATATTTTGGCCCCAATACCACCCAATAACCAATACCTGTCATGGATTGGTTGCACCGTTGCTGCTTGCCAAGCCAGCCCAAGCAAGCAGGCCCTACATGCTTGCCAAGCTGGTACCAGCCCAGCAAGCAGGCCTAAATGCTCGCCAAGCTGGTATTAGCCCAGCGAGCAGGCCTACATGCTTGCCAAGCTGGTACCAGCCCAGCGAGCAGGCCTACCTGCTCGCCGAGTTGGTACCAGCCCAGCGGGAAGGTGCTCCTCTTGAAAACCGGTTTGTCCGGGTTATTGGGAGGAGCGCGTACTCCTCTTGATGATCGGGACAGAAGGGTGATCAAGAGGAGGACGCCTCCTCTCGATGACTGGTACAGACCGGTCATCAAGAGGAGTGCGTACTCCTCTCAATGACCGGGACGGACCGGCCATCAAGAGGAGTGCGTACTCCTCTCAATGACCGGGACGGACCGACCATCAAGAGGAGGACGCCTCCTCTCGATGGCCGGTGCAGTCCGGTCATCAAGAGGAGGCGTCCTCCTCTTGATGACTGGTCTGCCCGGGTTATCGAGAGGTGCGTACTCCGTCAATAACCCGGGCAGACCAGTCATCGAGAGGAGCACGCACTCCTCTTGATGACCGGTCTGTACCGGTCATCGAGAGGAGTACACACTCCTTTTGATGACCGGGACCGACTGGTGATCAAGGAGAACTCCTCCAGATGAATTCTGGAGGGTCCAGATGAAGTCTGGAGGGTCCAGATGAAGTCTGGAGGGTCCAGATGAAGTCTGGAGGGTCCAGATGAAGTCTGGAGGGTCCAGATGAAGTCTGGAGGGTCCAGATGAAGTCTGGAGGGTCCAGATGAAGTCTGGAGGGTCCAGATGAAGTCTGGAGGGTCCAGATGAAGTCTGGAGGGTCCAGATGAAGTCTGGAGGGTCCAGATGAAGTCTGGAGGGTCCAGACAAATTCTGGAGGCTCCAGATGAATTCTGGGGGGGCATTCACCCCTCCAGACGAATTCGGGAGGCTCCAGATGAATTCTGGAGGGGTATTCACCCCTCCAGATGAATTCTGGAGGGGTATTCACCCCTCCAGATGAATTCTGGAGGGGTGTTCACCCCTCCAGCCTGTTGGGCAAGCTTACCAGCTTGGCAAGAACAGCTTACCTGCTTTGTAATGATCAGCAAGGCAACCAAGACAGTCTCAGTAAGCATGTAGTTACCTGCTTTCCAATTCAACATGGTGAGTGTTGGAATGACCTTACTAGTCATAACCCTTTAAAGAGGAGAATTACAGGAAAGTTTATATTATATATATAAAATTCCTAGAATCACAATCATACTGAAAGAATTTTTATATTTGCTGTACAGAGGATGACATACTTGTGAACAAAAAGTGCTTCACTAGTGAAAAGGAACATGACATCAATGACGTCATGAATCTGACTGATGAAAATCTACAATCACCGAGCTCTAGGTGAGTCTTGGGATCATGATTGTGATGAGATAAGAAATATTGCTAATCACAAGATGTTTCTTACTTTTTGACTCATCCTCAGTTCTCACTTCACCAATAGCAACGCTACAAGTATTATCATAAGAATTGCGCCATCAATTGATGGTAAGTAAATCATACCTTTTGCTTAAAAGAAAAAGAAAACAATCAATAACTAATACGAAGTAATCTTCATGTTAGATTGTTTGGTTTGCTGTACATACTAAAGCTACATCAGTTGATAACAAACTGATATACCTTATAAACGTAAAGTAACAATCGAACAATTAATGCTAAAAAATAACGTTGATGAAAAAGAACCAGAACTAACCATCTCTCTTATGAATAAATGATTTAGGTAAACACTTAGAAAGTATTATCGCAAAAAGAGTTGTTCCCAATATAATTTAGGACCCTTATCTGTCTGCCTTCAGGTAAAAGAATCTTTTCTTATTTTCTTCATCATGATAAAAGAAAGCAATCATGTACCACCTTTGAAGGAAAGCCTCCATATTGTCCCCCTGATAATTACTTGACATTGCCAAACCCCTCCAGAACCATTCTTGAGGGGCCAGAACCCCTCCAGAACCATCCTTGAGGGGCC
>PGCI01000448.1:0-59432 GCA_002873125.1 Puccinia coronata f. sp. avenae | reverse complement strand
AAGACTGAATTTGGGCGTAAACTTTTTACCAAAAGGAAGATGATTGAATTATTTTGTATGATTCATTATTGATTGAAAACATCATGAAAAGATAATGCATGATTTGGAATTGCTCATGTAGCATCGCTCACATGAATATGGCATATGTTCACATTTGCCAGTGGTTGCACTATTGAACATGATTAGATACCACTGTTAAGTAAAGAGTTTCATGTGAATAATCCAAAATAATGGATTATTTTCTAAACTATGTTATAAAGAAAATGCTTTGGAATTACTCACATAGCACCCTCCGCTTGAAAGTGTTATGTGATGATGTTCAACATGTAGTAATTACAAAAGTGGTCATGGCCACAGTACTGAACATGACCACATACCACTTTCAAGTGAAGGCTGAAATGATTAATTCCAAATAATTTCTTCTCCAATAATGTTAGTAATGAATTTTCCATTATTTGGAATGACTTATTCAACACAGTCCACTTGAAAGTGCTATTTGGTCATGTTCCATGGTACTCAACATGGCCACATACCACATTCAAGTGAATGATGATATTTAAGTGATTCCAAGCCATTTATTTCTATTTATAAATTTGTTGAAGAATAATCCATGATTTGAAACCACTCACATAGCACCCTTGCATACCCATGCACCCTTCCCTTGAAAGTAATATATGGTTGTGTTGCACTTGAAAGTAATATGTGTTTGTGTTGGTGGTTCAACCCCCATTAAACACAAACATGTGTCACTTTCATGCTGAAGATGCTATGTGAGCAATTCAAAAGAATGGGTTATTCATTTCAAACATTGTTGAAAGATAATCCATGTTTTGGAATAACTTGCATAGAATGCTTCACTTGAATGTATGTGGTCATGTTCAATAGTGCAGCCAGTATTAAATATGAACATACACCACATTTATGGCTATGTGAGTAAATCCAAATCCAAAGAATGAACTTTTTATTTAAATCATTATTGAAAATACATCAATGGCGTGGAATAACTATTAACAAAGCATTCACTTGAAAGTGGCATGTGGTTATGTTGAACACTAAAACAACTGTTCAACCATTGTTGAACTTGACCCCAAGCCATTTTCATATGACGGGTACTACAAGAGAAAATCCAAAGCATGTATTATCTTTTCATGATGTTTTCAATCAATAACAAATCATACAAAATAATTCAATCATCTTCCTTTTGGTAAAAAGTTTATGCCCAAATTCAGTCTTTCTCATCCACTTTTATTGCCCAGATTTACTCACAGCCATACCTTCCAGGTCACTTTTACAGACTTGCTAAGAATTTCCAATCAATCGTGATTAGTATTGAAACAAATACTCTCAAATCTTCATCACTTAATTACATGAATTGACCAAAAAGATGTGTAAAAATCAATTTCTCCTACTCAAACAGTCTTTTGCCCAAAAGTAAACCAATCATGGCCATATCTCCCAATTCCTCTGTGAAATATAGCTATGAATGGCAATTCACATAAAACTGGTTTACCAAAAATCAATCTCCAATTTCCATTGGATAATATGCATCAAATAAAATTTTGTAAGAGAATCTATCTTTCCTACTTCATCTTGTGCTCAAACCCCCTCGTGGCCATATCTCTTGAATCCTATGTGCCATAAAGATGAAAATCTAAATCAATTATTAATATTGTCCCAAGAAATAAGTTCTAATTTTGATCATGTAATATGCATTCAATCACAAGTTATAAGCAAATCATTTTTTCCTACTCCAACATCTTTTAGTCTGTTTTACAGTCCTGTAAAACCTCCTCCCTAGGTGGAAATGTTAGTCTTAGCAGATGAGAACTTCGGTCTGAGCAGGTGAGACCATTGGCCCCAGTAGCTGGGACCATTGGCGGCAGGAGCCCAGACCAATGGTCCAGCAGCTGGAGCTGTTGGTCTCGGTTCCTGCAGCTGCCTGCAATCTTTGGCCTCAGCTGGAGCTGTCGGTCTCAGCACATGAGGCCGATGCTCCGAACAGCTGAAGCTGTTGGTCTCAGCAACTGAGACCGATGGTTCCAGCTGCTGGACCCGTCGGTCTCAGACACTGAGACCAATCCCAACAGCTGGAGCTGTCGGTCTCAGTTTCTGAGACCGACAGCTCCAGCTGTTGGGATCGGTCTCAGCAAGTGAGACCAATCCCAACAGCTGGAGCTGTCGGTCTCAGTTTCTGAGACCAACAGCTCCAGCTGTTGGGATCGGTCTCAGCAAGTGAGACCGATGGTTCCAACTCCTGGAGCCATCGGTCTCGGAAACTGAGACCAATGGTTCCAGCTGCTGAAGCCGTCGGTCTCAGCAAGTGAGACCGATGCTCTCAGCTGCTGGAGCCGTTGGTCTCAGCATGCAAGGCCATTGCTTCCAGCGGCTGGAGCTGTCGGCTTTGACGGTCTGGTTGGTCTTGGCAACTGTATGTACATAAACATATATTTTTTTGGGCGGCGGGGATGGGTCAAAGTATTTTGGCTGGGATATCTGAGATATTCAAAAATTTGAATATTTCCCAAACCCCCGCTATTTACCCCCTGAGGACCCATGAAGATGGCGTCTGTCAGAGGGTCTTCAGGTGGGTTTTTAGGTGAGTACACAGGTGACAAGAGTAATGGTGTTTTCTTATCTTTCTCGTGTTGGTTATCTCCAGCATGTGTCTCTCAATGGTTGTTTCCTAGTATTGTTTTTTGATATTTTATTTCCCATTTGATTGTTCTACGTTGTTGGTTCTTTATTTCTTCCTTCTCCTACTTTTTCAGGTGTACATAGTCTCTGGCGTCTAGGCGAGAGGGGGAGTGTAGGAACCTATACACATAGACAACACATAGTATGTGAAGTCTATGCACATAGGCTCCCATACTTACACTAGCCTCTTTGCCGAGGACCAGACATATATATAGAGGGAGGAGAGATGGAGATCTCTTCCTGCCTATTGCTATTATCATTCTAGGTTCTACATATGTCTACACACCACTGTTGTAGCATGAGATACTTCCAGTCTCTCAAACTACATTCTTGATACACGTCCCTGTCAGATCAGCCATGGTGCCAGTCATGTCAGACCAGATCAGCCACTGTGCCAGTCATGTCAGACCGGATCAGCCACTGTGCCGGTACTCGCCGAGCCTACCTCTTGTGTCTCTCTTGTTCATTATGTAACACATCATGTATATAGCTTGTGTAAGATAAGAGGTTTTACAAGAGGTTTTCCAAAGAAGATGGGAAGTTTGCTGACAAATTAGTCACAGAAATAACTAACAACTCCCCAATGTTGACAAGCGATAAGAAAGAAATAACTCGAATCAAGAAGAGAAAGAGGAATACTCGGAAATACTTGCGATGGCCCTTGTGAATTATCTTGGGTCAAAGCGACCACACAAAGAGCTTGTCTAGAATATTTAAGGAGCTGTTATTTCCATGTTGTTGTTTTCTTCATCACAATATTTTTGTTTCATTCTTTTCTTTTGAAATCAAATTGCACCCACTATCATTAGGATCCAAAACCTTTAGCCTTCTTTGTGCCCAACTCGCATTAGCCCTTTGTTGTTGTTTAGCTCGTCTGTTGACATTCGCAGAACAATCTGTTCTTGGCCTGTTTGACATAGTACTCTAGTCATTACATCAATATTGTGATCTTCATTTCAGACATTTTTTGGCATCCAGCTTTCCCCAGTAGCTCTTTCGCCTTTTCTTTCCCCTCCTTTGCCTACCACCCTTTTTTGTCTCCAATGGATTTTCAACCAGGATGAAACACCTCCAGAATCTCTTAAAGGCTCTCTCCAATCTTCAATCCAGAGGGCTGCCAACGTTTGGGTTTTCCAAACCGAAGTCAATAGCGTTGGCGCGGATATTCCCCTCATCAAGAACGAGGTTATGGCAGTAAAGGACGATCTCAATTCTATCAAACTAAATCTTCATGATATTTTTCAATGAATTCTTAATTTCCATCAACAGTTGTTAAATTTCCCCATTCATCCGGCTCCTCCCCCGGTCCCTCCCCCTCATTTCACCGATGTTCCTGTCATGACCCACGCTTCTTTCTCTGGTAACCCAAAGGAAATAAATCAGTTCTTGTACTTTATCAAGGATTGGCTTGTGGAGGTGGAGGCCCGTTTCTTGACGGAGAAGAGTAAGATCAATTGGGTGGTTTGCCATTTTTGCTACGCAAACGGTCATATGGCTGACTCGACTCCATCTTACAACTGGTGGATTTTCAATCCTGAAGGAAAACGCACACGTCCAGCAACTCAACCCACAATCCGCTTCCGCCAAGGACCCCTATGTTCTCCCCAGTCTCATTTCCGTTTGCTCCTTTCTGTCCAAGTTGGAGGAGGTATTTGCGGATCAAACTGGTGTGGAGGATGCAAAGCGCGCGTTGTATAGTTATAACCAGGGCGCTAAACCTTTAGATGTTTTCAATTCCCATTTTAGTTTGCTTGTCTATTCTGTTGATCTCACAGAGGAAAGTCGCTGTGATGTGTATAAGAGGGCGTTGAACCCCAAGATTCTGGAGATTGCCATTGTTAAGGACTCTTGGAAATCGGCGGCTACTCTCCGGGAGAAGATGGACTTGGCAGTTTTTGGCTTCAAACATTTTGGATGAACTCAACATCCTTTGGTCCAACATGTCTGCTCCCCGCACAAATCATCAGGCGCCTCCTCCCCCCGCCCCTGCCGGCACCCCTATGGATATTGACGCGATGTCGGCCAGTGTTGGGTTTTCCTTCTCTGGGTATTGTGCTCTGTGCGTTAAGAGCAAGTTTCGTCAGCGTTGCTTGAAGAGTTATGATTCTGTGCACCAGACTAACTGCTCTTGTCCCAATACCAAGGTGCAAATGAAGGAAAAACTTGATTTCTTTGCTTGCTAAGCATTGCAAGCCTTCCAGTGTGTCTGTCAGCATCAATAACCTCAATCTTGTCAAAGTTCAACTGTATCGGTTGTATCCAATACTCAGGCATTCCTTAATCAGATTTGTAAGTACATCTAACTGAACTGAAGACTTAGAACCAGTCCAGATGAATATGTACGCTTACCCTTGTCTCATCTACTCTACCGTCTGCACAGGCGACGAGATGAGGCTTGAGGACCTCAGGGCGCCTGGTCATAACCAGGTTACCGCAACTCAAACCCTGGCTACTAACCAGGTGGAAGAATGCAACGCTGCTCATTGAGTTTGTATGTAAAAGTCTCCTTTGCATGATGCCTATAAAAGGCGTGAGACTTCTGCAGTGCTGACTCTTTCCTCTTGTCAACTTTCAGCTTTCTGCACTAGGCCTGCAACATACTCATTTTACTTTCCCAAACTCTTCTTGCTTTACACCTCACAACCCTTAGCCCTCATAACTGTGCACATTACTTCCTTAGCTGCTGTCGACCCCTGAATATTATTCTTGTATCCTTGTCTTGCTGCCCCTTTCATCATCCAGCCAAGTTCATTCTACTTTCATATCTTTTTGAGCACTCGCTCCTCCTTACTCATCTTTGCGCATCCCACCGTGCCAGGAGCACTTCCCCTTCCTATTTGCCAAATCAGCTTTCTCATTCCTGAACTACTTGATTAATTCTTCTTTGAGGCTACTTCGCTTTTGCCTTTAGGTAAGAATCAAGCTCTTTTGTTTCCTTCTTGATTATCTCTTTTTCTTCTTTTCACTACATGTACATATTCCTTCTTCCATGAACATTTTTCTTACGCAAATGAATCCTTTAGTTATTTGCCAATTCTCTTAGATTTACAGTCTCGAACGGCTTTCCTATCCAAAACCAAACAAACAACGAATATCTAAAGGCAGAAACGATTTGACATGTCTACCAACTTCTCCCTCAAGGATCAGCTTTCCAACCTGCCAACGCTCATGGGTGACAACAACTACCCCATGTGGAACCGCAGGATCTCTGCCTTCCTCAAGCACAAGGAGCTATACGTAACCGTCACTACTGATCCAGGAGATCGTCCCTCCATCTTGGTTGCCAAGAAGCTGTTGGAATCTGCAAACATCCTCCTCACCAAGATCAACGACAAGCTGTACAACCGCATCATTACCAGCCAGAATGACAACAATGGTTATCTCATATGGACCAGGATCCGAGATTTATTCGCCAAAAGAACTGGTCTGCAACTCAGTCAATGTCTAGCGCAATGGCACAAGATACACTATGAGGGAGACTTGACCACATACCTTGACCACATTGAATCATGCCTGGCCACGTTTGACTCACTCTCATACGTCCAGGATGGTTCAGCCGTGTGTGGAGTAATCATGTCTTCTTTATCTGAGGACAGAAGCAGTCTAGCCGACCCGATCATCACCAATGACAAACTCATGAGCAATCCCATTCTTCTTCTCACCAAACTTCGAGACGTGGCATTCAGCGAGAAGAGTAGGAAGAAGGCCAATGGGGACAAGAACCCTCTTGCTCTCAACACCAGCAAAAGAACCCGCCCTCGATACAACTGCAAGAATGGCAAGCATGATCCATCTGCTCCACATCCGGAATCAAAGTGTTGGTCTGTCCACCCAGATCAAAGACCTATCAGGAACCCTCCGGCTGCTTCGCACAACACGGTGATCACCCCCTCTCCGCAACACCCCTCTTCTCAACATGAGCGTCCGGCCTTTGCCTCCATCACCACCGCCAGCTGCCTCATCACCACTCGAAACAACAACCCAGCTGTGTTGGACACCGGCGCCTCTCATCACATGTTCAACTACCTTGAATACTTCCGTGACGCCACAACTGAGTCCTGCTCCATCTCCATCAGCACTGGACGCAATTCCTCAGACCTCACGGCCATCCGGAAGGGAACCGCAATGGTTGCGCAGTCCACTGGAAAGCTTCTCTTGCTCCCCGACTCCCTTTATGTCCCTGGTCTCACGCGCAATTTAATCTCCATGACAAAACTCACTAGCGACAACGCCAGACTCAACAAACGTGGTGGACGTATTTGTGTGACTATTGATAATTCAATCCATTTTGACTGCCTGCAACAAAATGGAATACTTGAAATCAAAGGTTCAATAGGTCCTGTTCCCCCACAGATTTCCATGTTCGTCACAACCACTCACTCTGGAAGCACAACTCCATTCAGGACGTGGCATTGCAGACTGGGTCATGCGGGTATAGCTAGGTTGCAAGCTGTCCTCCCTGGAGTTCAGTTGCTTAACGAGGAAACATGCAACAGCTGCATGAAAGGGAAGGTATCCCGAATACCCTTCAAGAGTCACTTTGATGCAACTTCTCATCCCCTTGAAGTGATCCACGGAGATTTGGTTGGCCCCATCACTCCGTCAACCAATTTGGGTTGTTGGTACTTCCTCACTCTTGTTGACCAGCACACAGGATTCATCAGCACCACCCTTCTCAAAAAGAAGTCCAATGCAACAGCGGCTATCCTCGACTTCAAACAGTTCTTTGAGAACCAGACAGGATTCAATCTCAAGAAGCTAATCACTGATGGCGGGGGAGAATTCTGCAACGCCACCCTCTCCGATTATCTGAAAGCTTCTGGTATTCAGCACAACACCTCTCCTCCATACACCCCTCAGCATAATGGGCTCGCAGAGCGCGCCAATAAAAAAATAATTAACATGGCGCGTTGCATGCTTGTTCATTCCAATCTTGCTAAGGAATGGTGGGGTGAGGCGGTGCGCGCCGCAACGCAAACGACCAACTGTCTTCCGTCCTTAGGGAAGAGTCGATTCAGTCCTATTGAGAAGCTCTTCAATAAGGTGCCCAACATTGCCTTTTTCCGGCCGTTTGGTTGTAAAGTTTGGATTGTTAAGCCCAATCAGCTTTGCAACTCCAAATTTGACTCTATTGCCTGGGATGGGGTGCTCCTTGGTTACAGCAACGATTTCTCCTGCTACCGCGTCATCAAGACAGATTCCATGACCATCACCAACAGTAAGCATGTATACTTCAATGAATCCATATTCCCGCGCCTCAATGCCCTTTGCCCTAGCGTCGATCTCTCTCCTTATTCCCAATTACCCAACTTCTCAGGTCAATCAGCCCTTCCGTTTGATGACGAAGACTCCGAATTGGACCATCAGCCTATGGATCTTGACCAATACAATGATGAAGATGCAATCATGAATGAGGGACCTGAAGTGGATCAAGAGGATGATCTTCAAGAAGAAGAGCCAATATCTTCTGCGCAGCCAAGACGACTGGTCCTGCGTCTTGGCCCTCATCCAACTCAGGTCACTAGTGCCGTTGATCCAACCAACATTCTGGCCCGTTGCACCAGATCAGCTGCTGTCTTCTCCACCACTGTGGTAGAGCCAAGTACTCATGCTCAAGCCATGGCTTCTAAGGAGGCTGACGCCTGGATAGCTGCCAAGTCCAGAGAACTCGACAACATGAGAGACCACTCCGTGTGGGTTGAACTGCCTCAAGAGGATTGTCACCACGCAATTCCATCAACGTGGGCGTACAAGAAGAAACTTGGAGCTGATAATCAAGTCACCGAGTATAAAGCTCGGATCTGCGCTCAAGGTTTCCGCCAGACCTATGGGCTCAACTTCGACTTAAAGTATGCTCCGACGGGTAAACCCTCTTCCCTCCGCCTCCTCATCTCTCATGCTCTCCAAAACGACTTCCCAATTCACCAGCTTGATGTTAAATCCGCGTTTCTAACTTGTGATTTGGAGGAGAAAGTCTTTATGCTTCCGCCTCCTGGCTACCGCTTGGGGGAGAACATTGTTCTGCGGCTCAAGAAGGCCATCTATGGCCTCAAGCAGGCCTCTCTTGCCTGGTATTGACGACTGAGTTCTTTCCTCAAATCCATTGGTTTCTCCATTTCCATCGCTGATCCATGCGTGTTCTGGCGCTCTGAGCCCTCTCCGCTGTGGATCTTCTCCCACGTTGATGATTTGATCATCGTGGGAAGGGACCCTCTCCTCTTTTGCTCCCAGATGGAGAAGGAATTCAACATTAAGTATATGGGGGACGCCTCCTTCCTTCTTGGCATGAAACTTGATCGCTCTCCTTCTGGCATTCATCTTCATCAGTCCCAGTACATCATCAGGAAGCTTGAAGAGTTTGGAGCGACAGACTTACCACCTTCAAGTTGCCCCATTGATCCTCGCTCGCATCTCAAGAAAGCCTCTGAATCTGAAGTCAATCAATTCAAGTCCCTCAATATCAACTACCGTGCACTCATTGGATCGTTGAACTATCTAAGCATCTTAACTCGCCCTGATGTTTCCTTTGCTGTCAGTAAGCTCTCACAGTATCTTGAGAACCCTGGCATCACTCACTACAAGGCTGCCATGCAGGTTCTCCAATACCTGAAGGGGACCCTCACCCGCGGACTTTTCTTTTGCAAGCAGGAAGACTTCACCCTCAAAGTCTATGCCGATGCTGACTGGGCAAATTGTCCTGACACTCGGCGATCTCACACTGGTCTGCTTATCCTTCGAAATGATCATCTCATCTTCTGGAAGTCCACCAAGCAACCAACTGTCTCGCTCTCTTCAACAGAAGCCAAATACAAGGCTCTCTCAGACGCTTGTAAAGAGGTCGTCTGGACTCGCAACCTCACTCAGGAAATCTTCTCAATCCCCAATCCTTCTCCAACAACCATCTTTGTTGACAACCGAGGTGCCATTGACCTTGCACTCAGTCAAGTCAGCCAGAACAGCTTCTGCACGAAGCATATGGACTCACGTCTTCACTTCGTCCAGGATCTAGTCGCCGACAAATCCGTTCATCTTGTTTATGTGTCCACTCAACGCAACGTTGCTGATTTCTTGACCAAGCCAGTTGGGCAATCAGTCATCTCAAGATCCATCTGCAAGTTCACCGGCTGCCCATCAAGCGTGTCTTCTTTGTGCCTTGAGGCACCAAGCATGCCCGGCTGTCAAAGTTCAACCGTATTGGTTGTATCCAATACTCAGGCATTCCTTAATCAGATTTGTAAGTACATCTAACTGAACTGAAGACTTAGAACCAGTCCAGATGAATATGTACGCTTACCCTTGTCTCATCTACTCTACCGTCTGCACAGGCGACGAGATGAGGCTTGAGGACCTCAGGGCGCCTGGTCATAACCAGGTTACCGCAACTCAAACCCTGGCTACTAACCAGGTGGAAGAATGCAACGCTGCTCATTGAGTTTGTATGTAAAAGTCTCCTTTGCATGATGCCTATAAAAGGCGTGAGACTTCTGCAGTGCTGACTCTTTCCTCTTGTCGACTTTCAGCTTTCTGCACTAGGCCTGCAACACACTCATTTTACTTTCCCAAACTCTTCTTGCTTTATACCTCACAACCCTTATCCCTCATAACTGTGCACATTACTTCCTTAGCTGCTGTCGACCCCTGAATATTATTCTTGTATCCTTGTCTTGCTTCCCCTTTCATCATCCAGCCAAGTTCATTCTACTTTCATATCTTGTTGAGCACTCGCTCCTCCTTACTCATCTTTGCGCATCCCACCGTGCCAGGAGCACTTCCCCTTCCTATTCGCCAAATCAGCTTTCTCATTCCTGAACTACTTGATTCATTCTTCTTTGAGGCTACTTCGCTTCTGCCTTTAGGTAAGAATTAAGCCCTTTTGTTTCCTTCTTGATTCTCTCTTTTTCTTCTTTTCACTACATGTACATATTCCTTCTTCCATGAACATTTTTCTTACGCAAATGAATCCTTTAGTTATTTGCCAATTCTCTTAAATCTGGCTTCTATGGTCTCATCGGTCTTGGATCAATCCTGGGACAACATGGCTTTCTTGTCTTTTGCAGACTTGATGATGCATGGTTGTGATGTGGACGGTAACCCCATTGTGGATGGCAAGTCCTCATCTTTTTCTCTTTCTGTGTCTTCATTATTGCTCCCCCCCTCTTCTAGTTCTTCCTCTTTGTGTTTAGTTCTCCCAATACAGCTTCATCTTCCTGGCTCCCTTCTATCTGCCTCTGCTCTTTTGGACTCCGGTGCTGCTGGTTCATTTATTGATCAACGGTTTGTAATCGCTAACCATTTGCCTTTAACAAAACTTCCTTTTCCTTTTTCCTGCAGAAGCTTTGATGGATCCCTTGCCACCTCCGGCGACGTCACACACTGCTGGCGCGGCACCATAACCGGGTCCATCTCTTTTCATCAGTCTCGCACTTTCTCTGTTTTTCTTTTTTTTTTGTCTTGCTGTCTACTTCCAACATCATTCTGGGTCTCCCTTGGCTTCACGCTCATCAGGCTTGGGTGGGGGGTCCCCTCGGACAATTGATGTTTTCCACTCCATCTTGTAATCCTTTCTCTCCTTTTGTTGCCCATGTTTCTTCCATTTCTACTAATAGTCTTCTTCCCGAAGAGATTCTTTCTTTACCCGCTTCTCTACGCTCTTTTTCAGATGTCTTTACAGTTGTTGGTCTCCAATCACTCCCTCCTGTACGTCCGCAATTTGATCTCAAGATTCAACTTAAGCCTGGTTCCACACCCCCTTTTGGAGGTTTGTACAATTTGAGTGAAAGTGAGTGGCGCCAGTTGCGCGCCTATGTTGATGACAATTTAAGTAAGGGTTTCATTTGTCTGTCATCTTCTCCTGCTTCTGCACCCATTTTTTTTGTGAAGATTCCCGGCAAGGATGATAGGCCTTGCGTGGATTATTGAGGGTTGAATATGCTCACGGTGCGGGACAGTTATCCCATTCCGGTACTTTCTATGTTGCTGAACAATCTCGCCGGTTGTAAGTCCTTGTCAAAAATTGACTTGAAATCCGCTTTGAATCTGCTACGGGTAACTCCTGGTCAAGAGCATTTGACTGCTTTTTGCACGCCTTGGGGTTTATATGGATACACCGTCATGCCGTTTGGTTTAGCTAACACCCCTGCTACCTTTCAGCGTTTCATCCAGCACGTCCTCCGTGAATATATTGACGTTTGCTGTTTTGTTTATATTGATGATATCCTGGTCTTCTCCAAGACGGAAGGGGATCATTTACGCCATATTCAACAATTTTTGTCAAAGCTCCAGGAGTACTCTCTACAGGCTTCCTTAAAAAAGTGTGAATTTTTTAAGTTGCAGGTTCAGTTTTTAGGTTTCATCATCTCTTCTGAGGGCTTGCGGATGGATCCTCGCAAGTTGAACACCATTCTCGATTGGCCCCTACCGGAAACTTTCATGAAGGGTTTGCAGCGTTTTTTAGGGTTTTGTAATTTTTATTGTCTTTTAATACCTCATTTTTCTCAAGTAACGTTGGCACTGACGGAATCAACCAAGGATTCTATCTTTTGGCCTAATTGTATGTCTTTGGAGGGGCCTCGTAAATCATTTGAAGAGCTCCAAGCAGCTTTTACCAAGGCTCCCCTTTTTTCACATTTCTTCCTTTCTGCTGACAGATTAGTCCATGTCGATAGCTCGGAGTTTGCCATCGCAGGTGTCCTTAGCCAACCAGATGCTTTGGGCAATCTTCATCCAGTCAGTTTCTTCTCTTGCAAGTTGACAGATCAGGAGCGCTCCTGGCCTATTTTTGATTTGGAGCTTCTGGCGGTTGTCACGGCGTTTGAAGAATGGCAAGCTTGGCTCTCCGGCACGTCCAAGCCGGTTTTGGTTTTCTCTGACCATGCCAATCTTAGATATTTTTTGAAGGCAAAGGCGCTTTCCCCAAAACAAGCCTGGTGGGCAGTCTTCATGGATACTTTTCATTTCAAACTTGTCCACTTGTCAGGTGTCTCTAATCCTGCTGATGGGCCTAGTTGTCAGATGGATTTTTTGGGGAAGACTCCCCTCATTGTGCCTAATTCTCTTTCTTCTCACTTTTCAGTAAATGCGGTGACGGTTACACCCCCATCACGTCCAATGCATGATATCCTTTTTCAACCTATCTCTCCTGCTCTTCGTTCAGTATTAACCTCTACTTATCAGCTGACCCCTGCAGCGGAGTTGGAAGGTTTGGGGTTTCGCGACTCTCTGTATGGGTTTCACAACCGGGTTTATATCCCACTCTCCCTAAGTCATCAAGTCATTGAGGCTTATCATGAGGCTCCGGCGGTGGGTCACCCCGGTATAGCCCGCACATTGTCATTGCTTTTGCGCAGTTTTGATTGATCTACCATTTGTCAGGATGTTATCACTTTTGTGGGAAGTTGTGACTCATGCCAACAAGTTAAAGCTTCTCTCCAGAAACCAGTGGGTCCGTTACAATCTTTTCCTATTCCACCTTGCCCGTGGAGCACGGTCGGTATGGACATGATTGTCAAATTGAACCTCTCTTCTGGTTTTGATTCTATCCTGGTGTTTATTGACCTCCTTAGCAAGGCTACCCATTTCATACCTTGTTGCAAGTCCATGTCTGCTAAGGAGCTTGTCAGGGTTTTTTGTCGCAAAGTCATCAGGTTACATGGTCTACCCAACAGGGTTGTTTTGAACCAAGGCCCTACATTTACCAGAAATTATTGGTTACGATTCCTATGTCTGTCTCAAATTCATCCGGCAACCTCTACGGCCTATCATCCCCAAACGGATGGGCAAACAGAGAGGATGAATCAAATCTTAGAGGATCATCTTCTTCATTTTGTCTCTTACAACCAGCAGGACTGGTCTGACAAATTGGATCTGGCCGAGTTTTCCATCAACAATCTCCACTCTTCTTCCTCTGGTGTCTCACCTTTCTTATTTGTGCATGGTTATCATCCCCGTTTCAATATGCTCACTTCTGCGCCAGGGAAGTCTTCTGTTGATGATTTAGTTGTTACCCTCCAAAAGACACAGGACCAGGCAGTCACGGCACTTCATGAAGCGCAACAGCGGCAGGCTTATCAGGTTAATAAGCATCGTCGGCCATCTCCAGTATTCCAGCCTGGCAATTTAGTTTTATTATTGCGTAAGTTTATTCAAACATGGCGACCCAACTCTAGACTGGATTACCATCAAATTGGCCCCTTTAAAGTTATTTGTATGGTGGGTCCGAATGCTGCTAAGTTGGATCTTGCTTCTCATTATCCTCTACTTCATCCTGTTTTCAATGTCTCTTTGCTCATGGTGTATAAAGACCCTGGAGAAAATCCTTTTCAAGAAACAGCTATTTTACACCAAAATGATATTGCCAAACCAAAGGACATCAATTGGTCCATGATGGAGTCAGTGTTGGATTACAGGTCAAAAAGGAAGGGTTCCAACAAGTATCTTATTTGTTGGAAATTTTCAACCCCCGCCGCTGATTGTGGGTTGTCTTGCACAGAAATCCTGAGTTCTCTCACAATTCTCTCATCCATTATCAACATTGCTCCAAGACACCCATTCCTTTGCTTTTGGTGGGGAATAGGTAATGCATATTTGTAAGATAAGAAGTTTTCCGAAGACAATGGGAAGTTTGCTGACGAATTAGTCACAGAAATAACTAACAACTCCCCAATGTTGACAAGAATTAAGAAAGAAATAACTCAAATAAAGAAGAAAAAGCAAAATACTCGGAAATACTCGCAATGGCCCTTGTGAATTACAGCTATCACACGAATGCTTGCGGATTTCTGCCATTTTTTTCTTTTTTTTTTGCCCGCAAATTTTTTTTTGCCCCCCGAATTTTTTTTTTCCCCGCATTTCCCAGCCGGGGTCCGCCTCCTTGGCCAAGCATAGCCCTGTCGGCCCAGCTGTAATCAACCCACAATTGCGCGCTTCATTGGGCACTCCAAACACTACCGGTAAGCACAATTTTCTCTTCTCTCACTTTGGTTGATTTGAAGGCTGATTGTGTTGTGATTTTGAGTTCAATCAGGCCATGGTTTTCCAAAAGTATTCACCTGATTGCAAGTTTGCGGCAGTCAGAGCGGCTCTTGACGGAAAGGATCTAGCTGAAATCAATTGTTTGCTGGGAGCTCAAATCAGCCAAGACTCACTATATCGCTGGACTAGCCTTTACAAAAGGACGCAAGCCATTGTGTGTGATCCAAGCACCTATCTTCCGAGGGGACGACCATTTGACTTGACTGATGAAGACCTACAATTCATTGAAGAATTGCTCACTGACAAACCAACAATGTACATCAATGAAATTCAAAGGGCACTGATTGAGCAGCATGGGATCTTTGTCTCCATGACAACCATCCTCAACAGCCTACATGATTGCTTGCAAATTTTGAAAAAAACGACCCACAAGGTCAATCTGAGGCAAGATCCCGACGAAAGAGCCCTCTATATATCGCAGGTGGCTTTTATACCTTCTTCCTGCTTAGTATTCACCGGTATGTTGATTGTTTCTGTTCTGTTGACTCTTTTGTCATTGATGCTCATGCTAACTCTTTTTGCTAACTCTTTTGATCAGACGAGTCAGGTGTGTCTCTTGAGGCCGTTGCTAGAACCAGAGGATGGGCCCGAATTGGCGAACGAACCCCTCAAGTTCATCAAGAGCATTCGACCCATCAATACAATGTCATACCGGCAATTTTGACTTCTGGGTTGGTTGCTCACATGGTACAGGAAGAATTGGTTGATCGTTTCAGCTTTGAATATTTTTTAGAAAACATTTTAGCAAGTCAACTTGTTCCCTTATTGGCTCAGTGAAAAAAATCAACGTACTGATTCTTTTTGCATTAGGCGCCGGAAATGCTCCCGTTCCCCTCACCAAGGAGTGTCCTGGTCATGGACAATGCTCAAATCCATCATAACGGCCGAGTGGCAGAGATTCTTGAATCTCAAGGTTGCCTTGTTGTTTATCTCCCTCCGTACTCTCCAGACCTCAACCCAATCGAGAAAGGCTTCAGCATATACAAATCGACATTAAGGCAATTTGAGAAGCTTCTCACTGGGGTGCTTGATAGTGGCACGCCCCCCCGAACGCCTAAAAAAAAGGCGTGCGGGGGCTGCACGCCTTCCCAACCAGGCGTGAAAACCCCCGCATGCCGCACACCATTCGCACGCCTACAAATGGCGTGAGGACGGCCGGCTTGGCGTGCGGCCCCGCCGGACAGGCGTGCTGGCCATGCACGCCTGTCTGGAGGGCGTGCTGGCCATGCACGCCTGTCTGGAGAGCGTGCAGGCCTTGCACGCCCTCCGGACAGGAGTGCACGGCTGGCACGCCTGTCCGGCCAGGCTCATGTAAGCCTCTCAAATCGAGAGGCTTACGTGAGCCCCTTGGTGTCCTTATAAGGGTGCCAAGTGGTACCCTTATAAGGGTACCAAACAGTACCCTTATAAGGGTACCGAGTGGTACCCTTATAAGGGTACCACTTGGTACCCTTAGAGGTACCGAGTGGTACCCTTATAAGGGTACCGTTCCGTACCCTTATAAGGGTACCGAGTGGTACCCTTATAAGGGTACCAAACGGTACCCTTATAAGAGTACCAAATGGTACCCTTATAATAAGGGTACCGTTTGGTACCCTTATAAGGGTACCAAACGGTACCCTTATAAGGGTACCGAACGGTACCCTTATAAGGGCACCAAGTGGTACCCTTATAAGGGTACCAAACGGTACCCTTATAAGGGTACCAAACGGTACCCTTATAAGGGTACCAAACGGTACCCTTATAAGGGTACCGAGTGGTACCCTTATAAGGGTACCGAGTGGTACCCTTATAAGGGTACCAAACGGTACCCTTATTATAAGGGTACCGTTTGGTACCCTTATAAGGGTACCGAACGGTACCCTTATTATAAGGGTACCGTTTGGTACCCTTATAAGGGTACCGTTTGGTACCCTTATAAGGGTACCGTTTGGTACCCTTATAAGGGTACCGAGTGGTACCCTTATAAGGGTACCGAGTGGTACCCTTATAAGGGTACCGAGTGGTACCATTATAAGGGTACCGTTTGGTACCCTTATAAGGGTACCACTTGGTACCCTTATAAGGGTACCGAGTGCTACCCTTATAAGGGTACCACTTGGTGCCCTTATAAGGGCACCAAGGGGCTCACGTAAGCCTCTCGATTTGAGAGGCTTACGTGAGCCTGGCCGGACAGGCGTGCCAGCCGTGCACGCCTGTCCGGAGGGCGTGCAAGGCCTGCACGCCCTCCAGAGAGGCGTGCATGGCCAGCACGCCTGTCCGGCGGGGCCGCACGCCGAGCCGGCCGTCCTCACGCCATTTGTAGGCGTGCGGCATGTGGGGGAGGGCGTGCGGGGGTTTGCACGCCTGTGTGGGAAGGCGTGCAGCCCCCGCGCGCCTTTTTTTTAGGCGTTTGGGGGGGCGCGCGCACGCCCTTCGGGCGTGCCGCTATCAAGCCCCTCTCACTGGTGGTGAAAAAGCTTACAATGTCATAGACAAATTTTTTTGCCTGGTTTTCACTTCAGACCTCAACAAAAAGCTATTCCGGGGGTCTAGTAGCTACACTGCTTGATCAATCTTCTCTCTCTTGCTATCTATCTATCTTTGCATATAAGATTTCCTCTGCTATTACTATGCCTCTCTCTCTTTCTCTGTCTTATCTGCTTTCATATTATATTGGATTTGCCTTTGGCTGTCGATCTTTTTTGTATGTCAACCATATTAATCATTTCTAAACGTGCAGCTTGGCACCATGGTTCCTTTTTGTGTCCGAGTGGTGAAACACCCGCGGCCGGACCTCAGCGGCGCAGAGGGTCGGTCCTCCCGCAAGGGCACGGCAGGGCTCCGCAGACGGCAAGACTCCCCCAAGTTATTAGCCTGTCCGCCGATCCCTGCAGCCTTCTCAAGTTCACCAAAAGGATTCCGTTCAGGTCAATCCAAATGTGATGCTTTCCGTGTGTGGAAACCAGGTGTATTGATTCTTTTTTTGCTATTTACATTGGCTATTGTGAGTCTTATTTTGCTATCTACACGGGGAAACGAGAGGATGGGTAATGGAAAATCAGGCTTGAGTAGCAGAACGAGGGAATCTGTGAACTCAGGAAAAGGAGGCATCTCAAGACTCAGGGGACAATTTTTTGCTATCTACAATTGAGAAAAAAAATAGGGGAGCAAGAATGTAAAATGCACAAGGTGATCTTAATGCGAAGTCAATTGTGAGTTTTCTTTGGCGCGCTTAAGGTGCCTATTGTACTTGCCTACACAGGAGGTCATGAGGCAGGAGGGGGCTGGCTTGATTCCACGCTTCTCAAAGTCGATCTCTTTGAACTTTGCGAAAGCAGAGTAGTGTGTGATTCCCATGTCATCAATAACCTTGCTGACATCAGGGTCACATGGATTGACTTTTGCAAATCGGAGGTAATCGTTGACTGAGGACTGGTCATCCAAGCCAGTTGGAGATGATGGTGGAGCATTATTGGCAGCCGATTCTGTTGGAAACGCGTGTTGCCCTGCGGCGTGGGGGGCAGTTTGGAGCGATTGAGCTGACCGATACATTTGTGGTAACAGATACGGAACAGCCATATGAGGCATTGGAGGCCCCATATGGTTTTACATCATACCAGGTTGATGTACACCCAAATATGCGTAAGGCAAACCGTACCCCATTGGATACGGCATTGAAGAATAGGGGGGATGTTGCATGCGGGCAGCTGAGGGTGAATTGTTCCCATCGGGCATTACAGGGAAACCGGCAGGTGGGAAAGGTGAGAAAGGTAAACCGCTGTAATGCCCAGTGTTTGTTGGCTAATCGAGTGCCAACTGTGAGTTTGTTGGGGATTGCTTTGGGGTTTTGCGCGGTTCAGCAAATTCGAACTCAAACAAAGGAGAGTCTGGAGGTTTTGAAAGCGTGACCTCAGGGTTTTCAGTCTAGAGAGTGCGTACCAAATGAACTCCATTCAGCTTAAATCTCAGGTGCTAGCCCAAAGGAAAAACCTACCATGGCTATGGCCCAAACTCCCACTCTATTGTGGTCCAGTTGAAGGAAGTACCCTTTCTTGTATGGGTGCATATACACTGGCACCTTGTTTGACCCAGTGAGCTCTGGGCGAGCATGATAACGCGCACGGATTGCTCGGATGTTCTTGACAACGTCACATGACAAGGTTGCTCCTGGAGATGGCTCAGCCTCAACGTTTTCAGATCCAGAAGGACCGGATCGCTTCAGATTCTTGAGGGCTCTTTCTTTCTGAAAATGACATTGAGAAATATTCATCGTTATTTTCACAGACAATCTAAAGCAATTTGGGGCCAGATAATATGATCTCACCTGTGCAATCACCTTTGGATCTTTCTCAATCAAAGTGATTTGACATTTTTGTTTGGCCATGTCCAGAGCTTGACAAGCTTTGACAAAGTTGAAAAAGTCTTTCAGAGACTCAAGGGTTGCCTTGTTCTTTGCATAAAACAATCCTCCATGGGGTATCATAGCGGCCTAAGTGATCAAATCACTGTCTTCCTGAGCTCGAGTGTGATTGGCTAGCAGTGGCGTATCTTGAAGGCGAATGGAAGTGATTGATGCTTCTTTGAACGCTTGAAGGCACTGCCAGAAAAGCTGGCTCGGATGGTTGCATCCAAGTTTATATCGGATGCAACCATCCGATTCAAACTCGGGCGCCGGACCACCGAGTGAATTGTTGACCAATTCAAACTTGGTGGCCCTGGAGTTTGGCCACCGAGTTTGAATTGGTTCTTGATTCACTCGGTGGCCTGGCGCCCGAGTTTGCATCGGATGGCTGCATCCAATGTAAACTTGGATGCGACCATCCGAGCCAGCATTGCTGGCAGTGAGGGAGATATTACTGAGATCCCAGGAAAACCTGATTTTCCCAGCATCAGAGACAAACTTTGTGTATTCAACCTCTGGAGGCGCCTTCCTCTTGGCCAAACAAGAGTTGGAAGGCTTTTACTTGGGAGAAACAATGAAGAGGACATATTACACATTGATTTGTCGCTCCTCTATCTCGGGGGATTCCTCTTGTACGGCGGATTTTTTGGCTGGTAGCTGATTGAGCAAGTGACAAAATAGATTGCTCTCGTCCAGCGTCATGCGGCTTGGGTGATTGGAAGGCATCGGAAAGCCATTTGTCAAGTTGGCTTAAGGATGGATTACGTTCAATCTCACCAGAAAAATCAACTTCAAAGGATCAGTCAGCAATGTTTTAAAGTGATCATGCCACTGAAATAGAAAATGTACATACCTTCAGACATGTTTCAATTGGTTTTGTGTCCATTTGAGGGTGATCGGTTGATTACAGAGGGTGTGTACAGCTGGGCCAACAGGGCTATGCTCGGCCAAGGAGGCAGACCCTGGCCGGGAAATGCGGGGAAAGAAAAAAAAAAAAACGGGGGGCAAAAAAAAATTTGCGGGCTAAAAAAAGAAAAAAATGGTGGAAATTCGCAAGCATTCGTGTGATAGCTGTATCTTGGGTCAAAGAAACCACACAAAGAGCTTGTTTAGAATATTTAAGGAGCTGTTCTTGTCCATGTTGTTGTTTTCTTCATTGCAATATTTTTGTTTCATTCTTGTCTTTTGAAATCAAATTGCACCCACTATCATTAGGATCCAAACCCTTTAGCCTTCTTTGTTCCCAACTCGCATTAGCCCTTCATTGTCTTTTAGCTTGTCTGTTGACATTTGCAGAACAATCTGTTCTTGGCCTGTTTGACGTGTTACTCTAGTCATTACATCTTGGGCTGTTTTCCATGTTTTGATTCATTCATTCATTTCCATTCTGCATTGCATTCATTTCATATCCATAGTTTTGCGCCTGAGCCTTAGCAGCCGCATGCTTGGCTAGCGGCCAGGAAGCACAAGCTACCCTCCCTTGATGGTCAACATCGGCCATCAAGGGAGTCTATGTTATGACAGCTTTTGACACCCTTATATTTTTACTATCTCATGATCATTTTTTATATTTTGTTCCATGTCATTTCACTTTCTCACACTATTATTTGATATATGGATTTAGCTTTAGTTCTCACCAACCCAAGTATGTATTTAGTTCTTCACATAAATACCGCTCTATAGCAAGAAATATACTTCTCCCCTTTGGGGGAGTTTTCTTTTGTCTATTCTCTCTATATCCTAAGATTCACGGATAACAGGTTATGTGCCCGCTCTGTTACCAGCGGAATACCTTAACTTTGTGTCTTGCCACCTTTATTACTTCATCATAAACTTATAGTCGTCTATCTAGATAGCTAGTTACTTCAACCTTACTGGTATTTTCATGGTACCAAACACAAGATCTACAAACCCTGAAATTGTATCTCCGGATTTTACGGCTAGAGTCACCCCTCCCAGATCTACTTTTCCCCAAACCTTAGTTGGCTCCATGTTTCTCCCGCACCCAACTGTTTCCCCTGCCTCAACCCCAGATTCTGCAGCTTTCCACGACTCATTTGACACATCCATTGTCATGTCTGGTGTTGATAAGGCGGAGCCCCTCAATTCATCCATTCCACCTCCAACCAAACCCCACCTGTCATTGTCTGTCCCCAGAACATTTATCCCCTTCTTCCCCTCTTCCCAACATCTCATCCCTTTCTTCTGCTGCCGCCCATCCGTCATCCATTCTGTTCCCCTCTGCCACCACAACTGGAAAGGCCCCTTCTGGACCCTCTGGTTTCTTTCCCAAAAGGGAGCACATCAGCAAAATCAACGCAAGTGACACTCCGTCTGCTTTGGCCTTGTCAACTTTGCCCCAAGCACCCCATATCCCAGATATTGCACTTGATGCCAAGCCTGATTTCCTCATTGACAGCACCAAGATCCCCAAGGGAATGCTGGATCACCTCCTGGCGGAGGAGATGTGTTGTTCCAGTCTTGGCAATATGAAGGATGACCTACTTTGTTTCCTGATGGTGCAACTTCTAACCTCAGGAGCCTCCCAGAAACTCAAGGCCGGACTGGCTCTTTCCTCGGTCTCCAATCAACTCAAGTGGCAACAACTTGGGCAGACCTGCGGCCTCAACTACTTATTGAAGGATCCAAATTTACTTTATGGTTGGCGTCCCTGGTAGATGCAGTCTCCTCTGTCACCTCCAACGCCAAAAACTTCAACAAGGACACCTCTGTCAAGGAGAGAACAACTTCTAACAGGGTTTTGGCTGTCATCAAATTCTTGGTTGATCCGGCGCTGCGCTCATTGCTCAACGGGATGACGGCGTATGGGGCCTACCACTCTCTCAAGGGGCAATTTGCCGACCCCTCCTGGTTGCTTCTCCTGAGTCACTGGTCTGACGTTGCGCAGGCCCCAGATGCCTCAGATTCCATTTCTGCTAGCTATGAAGCTCTCAAGCTGAGCTTGCTAGACTTGGAGGAGCAATTGGGGGGTTGGACAACAGATAAGTTGTTGTCTCTCTCTTTCCACTCCCGCCTCAAGCAATACCACCAACCTATTGCTGAAGCCATGAATTCAC
The DNA here is from genome assembly GCA_002873125.1 of Puccinia coronata f. sp. avenae. Taxonomy (NCBI): domain Eukaryota; kingdom Fungi; phylum Basidiomycota; class Pucciniomycetes; order Pucciniales; family Pucciniaceae; genus Puccinia; species Puccinia coronata. The sequence continues at coordinate 37,247 of PGCI01000448.1, read as the reverse complement.
AACTTTTGATCATTCCAAGCTTGTTGATATTCTCCACGGACATCCTCAGCATGGCTACTTGGCTCCATCTATTGGTTACTTCCATCTCCAATCAACAGTTGACTGTTATGGGCATCTCTGCCCAGCAAGGACGTGGAAGCAGCCGGGGGTCTTGCGGTGGTCAGCAATCTTTGGGGTGTGGATCTGCGCCAGCTTTGGGCTCCAGACAGACTGGAAAGACCCCTGCTTCTTCTTCATTTCCCGCTGACTTGTGGGGTTCTAGGTTTATGTCCCCAGAATTCTCTTGCTCCGTTTGCTGGGAGGGGGGACACTGGGCTCCGGATTGCCCCCACATCAAGAAAGGTCTGCCCCCTCTGGAGGATCCTCAACCCAACAATCCCGGCTGGCGTCCCAAGGAGTCCGCCGTTATCTCAAATTTCTTTGTCACCGCTCCGGCAATGGAGGGTGCAGTTTCTTTTGTGTCAGCACCCCCGGACAAACCCTTCAACGTCTTAATCAACTCTGGAACTACCCTCCATGTAACGTCACTGAAGCATCTCTTTGTTTCGCTGCAGGTCACTGAAATCACCCTCTGTGTGGCTTCAGAAGACTGCCGTTCCATAGTTGGTGTTGGCAATGTGGTTCTTCCTACCCCTCATGGCCCCCTATGCCTATCATGAGTTCTTTACTGCCCGGGTGTGAAGGGCACGGTTTTGTTGGTTGGCTTCTTTGCCAAGTGGGATGGCTTGATTTATTTCTCTGAAGGTTTCTCTCTTTTCCAACATGGTGTTTCTTTTCCTTCATATTTGTCCAACTATTGATGGTTCATCTCTGTGTCCCCGCCTGTCTCTCAGTCTGTTTTGTCTGTTTCTCCTTCCATCTCAGCTGTCTCTGCCAAGTTGTGGCACACACTTCTTGGTCACCTGGCTATCTGAACGGTCAATCAATCAATTTTGTCAGACTGTGTTCATGGTCTGCCTGTCAAACCCACTCCTTCCTTTTCCAAAAAATGCCCCTCCTGCTCTCTATCCAAGAGCAGGCATGTTCCTGTTTCCTCACCACCTCATGAGATGGTTACAAAACCAGGCAATGTGGTAGCCATAGACCATGTAGGCCCTTTCCCAATGGCTATTGATGGGAGCTTTTACCGGTTAGTCATTCATGACGTCTGGTCTTGAATGACCTCTGTTGTCGGACTCAAATCTAAAGCAGACACGCCTCACAAGGCTATCAACTGGATCAAAAATTTCATTCAGCACACCGGACACAGGGTTTTTTGCATTTGATCCAAAAACGCGAGCAAGCTCACACCAAATTTCTTTAACAACTATCTCCACAACAACCTGATCCGCCACAAGATGTCAATCCCCTACAAAAACCACCAAAACGGCAGTGTTGAATGCACCAACCCACCTTATTGGGCATGGCCCGCACCTTCATGATCCACGCTAAGCTCCTGTCTCATTTATGGACCTGCACACTGAAACAAGTGGCTTTCTTTTTCAACAGGGTCTCTCACAATGGACAGACGAAGTTGCCATATGAACTCTGCCTGAAAGTCAAGCCTTCCCTCAACATGGTTTGCATGTTTGGTTGCAGGGCATACCTTCACAACATCAAATACCCAAAACAATTTGTATTGCGGTCAACCCCTTTGGTGCTTGTAGGTGTATCCGATGTATGCCATGGTTGGATTCTCTGGGACACGGTTAAAAAATCTCTCAAGCAAGGCGCCTTGGTCATTTTCCATGAAGATGAGTTACCAAGCAACTACCCTGACTCACAGGCACTTGTTGCTGTTGTCAGCTCGCTGCGTGCATATAAGCTTGGTGATTTTTCTCAAATTTGGGATTTCTGCCTTGAGTCTGTCTTGGCTGTCTTGTCCTTTATTTCCAATGCACCCAGCACCTACCAGCAGGCTCTTTGATCTGAGGATATAAGCGCCAACTGAATGATGGCCTGTGATGCTGAGATTGTGATGATGTTGCAGCTCCGCGTTTGGGATGAGGTCCCTCAGACACTGGATCAGGAGATTCTCACATGTTGTTGGGTCTTTGCTGTCAAGCAAAATCAGGAAGGCGTGGTCACCAAGTACAAGGCTTGGATTGTTGCTCAAGGATTCAAAAAGGTGCACAGCGTCAACGTCACTGAGACATTTGCGCCAACCCCCACTTTCTCCTCCCTACCACCAGGGGAGATTTCATGGCACCCGTTGACGGGTGCCATTGCATAACTCATTACCCTCTCATGGTTTGAACCGTGTTTGGAGGTATGCACATTCAAACTGCATGTTCAACTGAAATTCAGTTTGAAGTCACCAACAATCTCACAACAAGTGTTGCTTGATGTGTATGTGATTTTATGTTCAACTCAAGTGGAAAACTTGAAGCATGCAAACCTGAACTGATACCAAAACAACCACAGTTCTGATTTCATCATTCTTTTGAAAATTTACTTTCTTCTTGATTGTTTTATTTCAAAGAAGTATCTTTTTTTTGCTTTTTTGAGGCAAAAAAACTTAAATATAATGTGCTTTTTTGAATGGAATGAATTCACAATCTTCTGTTTTTGAGGTGCCGCAATTCATTGTAGTTGGTCCTGCCTTTTGAAGGAATTTTAAAATCTGAAGAATTGGGTCTTTACCTACCCCCATTTGTACAATTTTTGGCTCAGACCAAACTTTCCAGCAAACAATCATTTGGATTTGCAACAAAGTTGTCCCATTTTAACCCTTTTTTGGTCAAAACAGCAAAAACCACTTTTACAACCTTTCACACACCTGTAAATCACTGTGAAATATGAATTTTTACTCTGGTGTTTGGGCGTACAGCAGCATAAAAATTCAAATGTCACAATAATGTAACGAGCGTACACCAAGCACCACAAAAAAAGCAAAAAAGCAACCGATGGGAGTTGGTCTTTGTAAACTATGGCACAACTTTTGACCCAACTTTTTTTTAAAAAAAAAGTCAACTATTACACATGTTCAATGCACAGTCACTGTGCAAAATGCACAGTGACTGCGCAAAAATGATCTTTGAAAATATCCAAGTCAAAATTTTATTTAAAGGGGATTATTACGGAAGCCAACTACCATCAGATGTACTTGTCATTTTTTGGAAGAGGGTAAAAATTCAGATGTCTTGAAGAAAAATTGTATGATATACTTTTTCTGATGGAAATTCAATTCTTTTTGGCAAACTTAGGACTTCATGAAATCTAAAAACCAGGGGACATATTTAATTGTGTATAAAACTTTCAAAATTCAACTTCTAAAGAAAATTAGAGCTCTAAATTTAGCTCCAAATGTACTCAATATGGTTTGAATCCTTTTTATGAATATTTTTTCATCATCTATAAGATTATAGAAAAGATTTTCTCAAGAGGTTTGGATTGAAAATTAGTTAGGCACTGCAAAGAAATAATAAATGATAGTTGATAAAGACTTGTTAATCAGAATGATTCTCCACATGTCAATGAATGGAAATATTGATGTATTAATATTCAAGAAGAATTATTTAAAGATGGACCAATACTGGTTGGAGCATTCAAGAACTCAGAAAATCATAAGATTGACTTGAGTTCAGCTTGGGTTCTATATGATTTGTGGATTCATTCATTATAAAGTTACAATTTTGATCATTTGAATATCAGCTTGCTTTGTGGTTCACTTCAGAAGATGTTCTACAAATAACTCGACCCACATCACCATGATTTCAAGTCCTATGGAGCCAAACATGTACAATTATTGAGAAGGGGTTCAAGTAAGAACACATGCAGTGGCACTGGCATGCCAGTGCCATAAATTCTCCCCTGGTTTACGCTTTCTACTCCCGTTGGCATCTTGTTTCAGCTGGCCCGTGGCTTCCTTTGACGTCAAGTTGGCTTTTCTTCACAGCAACATTGACCACAAAATTTAAATCCAGCCCCCCCGGAGTCTCAGTTCTTGCCGGATCAATCCTCAAGCTTTGAAAGGCCTGGTACGGTACTTGGCAGGCCAGCCGTTGCTGGTGGCTACACCTGAAATTTAAACTTGCAGCCATTGGTTTTGTCCCCAACTTGGAAGACCAGTCAACTTACTCCTATGTCTCTGGCTTGGACAGGGTCTTTCTCTGAGTACATGTGGACGACAGCCTCTTCAGAGCCAGCTCATCCTCCCTACTTGAATGCCTGAAAGGTCTCCTGGATGGCGCCCTTGATTTGAAGTGGGATGAAACACTATCCAGCATCGTTGGTCTCCGGATTAGGGAAGTTGAAGGCGGTTTCACTCTTGATCAGCCCATGCTTGTCGAGAAGATCATCAATATCAATCTGTCAAACATCAAGCCTCGCACTCCTCTTCCTTCCATCGATATTTTCTCCAATCCATCACGGGAGATGAACCGTGAATATTTGTCTAGGATTGGCTGCCTATTGTATCTATCCCAAGGATCCTGGCCGGACATTACGTTCTCTGTCAATTTCCTGGCTCACTTTTCCATGGCACCTGAGGAATTTTATTGGTTGGCGTTGGAACATCTCATCTCTTATGTCCGGTACACTGCCAATCTTTTGCACCCCATTGTCTCCTCCTCTGATGAAACTGAGTGTGTCAGAAATTTTGTCAATGCCAACTGGGGAGGCGAAGGGGGCTTGATAGCGGCACGCCCAAAGGGCGTGCGCACCCCCCCCGAACGCCTAAAAAAAGGCGTGCGGGGGCTGCACGCCTTCCCACACAGGCGTGCAAACCCCTGCACGCCCTCCCCCACATGCCGCACGCCGTCCGCACGCCTACAAATGGTGTGAGGACGGCCGGCTCGGCGTGCGGCCCCGCCGGACAGGCGTGCTGGCCATGCACGCCTGTCTGGAGGGCGTGCAGGCCTTGCACGCCCTCCGGACAGGCGTGCACAGCTGGCACGCCTGTCCGGCCAGGCTCACGTAAGCCTCTCGAATCGAGAGGCTTACGTGAGCCCCTTGATGCCCTTATAAGGGTACCAAACGGTACCCTCATAAGGGTACTGAGTGGTACCCTTATGAGGGTACCGTTTGGTATCCTTATAAGGGTACCAAGTGTTACCCTTATAAGGGTACCGAGTGGTAGCCTTATAAGGGTACCGAGTGGTACCGTTTGGTACCCTTATAAGGGTACCGTTCGGTACCCCTATAAGGGTACCAAACGGTACCCTTATAAGGGTACCATTTTGTACCCTTATAAGGGTACCAAACGGTACCCTTATAAGGGTACCAAACGGTACCCTTATAAGGGTACCACTTAGTACCCTTATAAGGGTACCGTTTGGTACCCTTATAAGGGTACCCTTTGGTACCCTTATAAGGGTACCGTTTGGTACCCTTATAAGGGTACCCTTTGGTACCCTTATAAGGGTACCCTTCGGTACCCTTACAAGGGTACCAAAGGGTACCCTTATAAGGGTACCAAACGGTACCCTTATGAGGGTACCAAACGGTACCCTTTTAAGGGTACCGTTCGGTACCCTTATAAGGGTACCACTCGGTACCCTTATAAGGGTACCAAACGGTACCCTTATAAAGGGTACCACTCGGTACCCTTATAAGGGTACCACTCGGTACCCTGATAAGGGTACCACTCGGTACCCTGATAAGGGCACCAAGGGGCTCACGTAAGCCTCTTGATTCGAGAGGCTTACGTGAGCCTGGCCGGACAGGCGTGCCAGCCGTGCACGCCTGTCCGGAGGGCGTGCAAGGCCTGCACGCCCTCCAGACAGGCGTGCATGGCCAGCACGCCTGTCCGGCGGGGCCACACGCCAAGCCGGCCGTCCTCACGCCATTTGTAGGCGTGCGGACGGCGTGCGGCATGCGGGGGAGGGCGTGCGGGGGTTTGCACGCCTGGTTGGGAAGGCGTGCAGCCCCCGCACGCCTTTTTTTTAGGCGTTTGGGGGGGCGTGCGCACGCCCTTTGGGCGTGCCGCTATCAAGCCCCGAGGCAAAGGGGCGCAATCAGTTCACAGCTATCTCTTGTATGTCTGGGGAGCTCCATTCTCCTAGGCTTGGAAGCGTCAGACATGCGTTGCTCAGTTGACCTGTCAGGCCAATTACATGGCACTGTCTTTCACTTCCAAAGACACCTGTTTTATCTCTTCTCTTGTGAACAAATTCTTCACATCACCTCCTCCGCTGATTCTTTCCAACAACAAATCAGCAATCCACATCAGCAGCAACTGCTCCACTTGCAAAGAACATTGCCAGGTCAACCAAGAATTTCACATCATCAATGAACTGTTATTGCATAAGAAAGTTTGCCTTGAATGGGTTCCCACCAACCAACAGATGGCCGACATTCTCACCAAAGCTCTTGGGTGGCTAAAGGTTGTTTTGTTTATGGAGGAGATGGGTCTTAAGACTGCGTCTCAAATGTTGGCAAGTATAGGGGGGAAAGTATGCTCTGGATGCAATGAACATACACCCCCCGCAATTGTTCTTCTTCCTCCAAGGCGTATTGCGTCTCCAGGTTGATTGGTTCAACGGAAATTAACTGTTTTTGCTTTTAATTTCATGACACCTGCAGGCTCTCTATCTCCAGACGGTTTCACTTTGCGGCGTGCCTCAGTTCTCTCCAATTTCTCCACCTGGTTTTCCTTTATATTCTTTTCCTCTCTTTTCCTTCCTCACCCATCCTCCCGTTATTACCTTGTCACTACTTATTTCCTCCCTGTTTTTCTCTTTCCGCATGTATCCCCTTGTTATCTTTTCTGCTCTTTCTCTTGCTTTATTCTTCATTTATTATATTTCTTCTTGTATTTTTTTGTTTTTCCTGTTTCTGGTCTCACTTCTTTATTAGTATTTCTCACTTATGTTTTACTTTCTGGTTTTTTTCCTGGGTTGTTTCTATTGAGGGTTGTTGAGGGGGGGAGTGTTATGACAGCTTTTGACATCCTTATATTTTTACTATCTCATGATCATTTTTTCTATTTTTTTCCATGTCATTTCACTTTCTTACACTATTACTTGATATATGGATTTAGTTTTAGTTCTCACCAACCCAAGTATGTATTTAGTTCTTCACATAAATACCGCTCTAAAGCAAGAAATATAATTTTTCCCTTTGAGGGAGTTTTCTTTTTTCTATTCTCTCTATATCCTAAGATTCACGAATAAAAATCTACACTCTGTCAATGGTCAATGCCGGCCATCCAGGAAGTCTCCACTCAATGGCAATAATATCGGCCATCAAGGGAGTCTGATGAGTTGAAGTTTTTATTACTAAAGACAAAACCAGAACTAAAAGAAACAGAGTCAAAAAAACAATGAATAATAGAAATGAAATGAAGTGAAGAGAAATGAAGAAACCAACCCTTAGATAGTTAAATAGGACAATGAAGGACAATAGAGATAGTAGAGGTAAAAATGGAGCCTTTTAGGAACAAAGAACTAAAGAATGAAAAGTTAGCAGATCAAAGGGATAAGATACAAGATAGATTGAGGTTCTCACCGGATTGAACTGGACTAGAGTAAGTTATCAAGATTGGCGGAGATTAGTTGAGGAAGGGGAAAAAGCAGTCAATAGGAAGGGGAAAAGAAAGAGGAAAGAAAAAAGAAGAGGGAGATAAAAAAGAGGGTAAAGAGAAGAGGAAGTAAGGCACAAGGAAGTGTTGGAGGTTTTAGAGGTAGGGAAGATTTGGGTAGGATAGGATTGATGAGGTTAGGGTGATATGTTGAGTGAGGTGTTTGAGGTGAGGAGAAAAGTGATTTACTAGGAAGAGGGGGATGAGTTGGCAATGAGTTTTTGATGAGTTTTTCAAAGGAAACTGAGAGCCACAAGAGCGGTTGATTGTCACGATCACCCAGTTTAAGAGATTGGATTAGGTTTTCAATTAGGTTTGGGATGGGTGTTTGGTTGCATCTCCATTGGTTTTCACAGGAGGTTCACAATAGTTCAACAGAGTCTACAATTTCTCAATGGCCAATATCGGCCATTGAGAGAGAACACTACTCTTGTCAGCCCTAGAGATACCACAAAGTATTCAAAGGACTGCATATCCTTCATTATTTCGTAAATGTTATTAAAAAAATGGAATTTTGATGCAATATTAAGTAGGGTCCCTCACCAGAGATACCCTGAGTTTCCTAATCCTTCTCATACTTCCTGACATCTCAAAGGAAACAATAATTACAGGAATAAATAATCCTGCTGTGGACTGTGCCAACCACAAGTTAACCAATGAAACATTCATTTAAATTGGTTAAAACTGTTGAAGTCTAAGTGTTACCTTGGGTCAAAGCTTAATCATTTTCTCTCTATCCAAAATCTCCAGTCGATGACATCATAGAGCTTTGAACCTATGATGTCATCACCAATCTCCGACACTTGTCATCGCCTGTGTTGTGTTGCTTGGACCCCTGTCATAATATTATTTATTCAGCCACTCTCTTGTTCCATTCTTGTTTCCTCGGGGAACTCTTCTTTTTCTAAAAATCACTCATCTTGAAAAAGACCACAATCAACTTATATTCATTAAATCATTTCTATTTGCAATTAGTTCCTCCACCAAGACCAATCCTTTGTCTCCACTGTTGCATTTGCTCATCATCTCACGCAAACACTCCTCTCTAAAAGCACATTCCCTTCCTATTTCTCACTTGCCGACAACCTGTGCTCCCCTTCCTTTTGACTGCTCGCCGATCACACATCTCTCAGATTCTGAAAGGTCACCCTACTTGTCGTAGGTATTCCTCTCCTTTGTTGCGTACTCCTCAGGACCCTCACTCATTGACCTTTACATTTCCTTTAGTCTTTTCTCTTTTTTCCTTTGTTGTTCCTGTTGTATTTCTATCTTAAGACCGTATCTTTCTGCCTTAAGGTGATTAGTTTCTTTTTGTTCTTCCTCGCATGTTGTATTTCTTAAAGCTCATTTAGAAATACATCTTAAGTTTGTTCGTCAACAGATTTACAGTCTTGTTGGACTCATCAAACCGACGATCTCTCATACTCGCACAAACTCTAAGGCAGGACGATGACTGACAAGATAGAAACGACCCTGAAAGCGGACTACCTCCCTATCCTGGACGGAACCAACTATACCAACTGGTCCAGGAGAATCAAAGTCCACCTTTGAGGAAAGGAACTCTGGAACACCTGTACCTCTGGTCTTCCAGCAACAGCTACTGATGTTGAAGAAACAAAGTTTGTTAAAGCTAAAATGAAGCCATTGCCATCATCATTCCTCGCTTGAATTCCTGCTGTTACAACAAAGTCGTCAATAAAGAGACTATTGACTCTGCCTACCTCTTGTGGGAGAAGATTTCCACACAATACGCTTCTCATTCTGTCGTAAACCAAGGACGTGTCTACATGAAGTGGTCCAATCTCACCTATTCTGGTGATCTTCAAGAATACATCGACAAGACACGTTCTTCCCTACTCGACATTGAAAGTGTTAACATCATCATCCCCAAAGAGTTGGTATTGTACCTTGTGTTGGGCAAGCTGCTCAATCAGGACCTTGATCAAATAGTAGATCGCATTGCGCTTTCTCCTGACTGTACCAAAGACCGGTACTTGGTTCTAAATGCTCTCCAGACTTTCCACACGCATAAACTCAACAAGGCTTCAGAGTCTGCAAGCGCCTCCGCATTGGCAACCTCAACCACAAACCCTAAGTTTACCTCCAAGGTAGTTCATTACTGCGGTGGTGGTGATCATAATCCTCTCGCCACTACTCACTCTGAACCTTGATGTTTTGAGAAGTATCCTCACCTTCTCCGCAAAAAGAAAGCAGAAAACACTAGTGCAAGCCTAGCCCATGCCTCCGTTTTTGTCACTTTTTCTTCCGCTCGAGCAAATCAAACTCTCGCCATCGACTCAGCTGCGTCACATCATATGTTGAGCGACCAATCACTTTTCACCTCCTTTGTAAATCAGAAGGTGACCATCAAAACTGGAAACCGCGTTGATAATCTTTTTGCCAGTGGCATTGGAGATACTTCTGTCAACGTAAACGGTAAAACACAACACTTGTCTGGCTGTCTGTTTGTTTCGGATATCTCACAGCAACTTGTTTCATTGGTCAGATTAATCAATGGTTCAGTCACAATAAAAAAGGAAAATGATTTATTTACTATCTCTGATGACAACGGCCAACTGTTCTCCGGCTACATCCTTGATAACCTTCTTCAGGTTCTGTATTCTCAATGTCCCAAGGCGATGGTCAGCTCAACCAAACCAAATCACTCTACTTGGCATCAACACCTTGGACATCCTGGAAGTGACGTGATAAAAACAATGAATCTCCCTCAACAAACCAAAGAAGGGCTGTGCGAGGTGTGTACATGCTCTAAGATAACTCTGCTTCCGTTTCCCAGTCATTTCCCTTCCGTCACTCGTCCACTTGAAAGACTCCACATGGATCTTGTTGGGCCAATCACTCCTGCTTCCGTTTCAGGTTTCAAATATTTCCTTACTGTTGTGGATCAATACTCAGCTTTCAAATTTGTTTGTTTCCTGAAGGCATAGTTGGACACCCTCAAAGAACTCAAGAATTTATTCAAATTGATTGAGAACTTGCAAGACTCAAAGATCAAGCAAATTGTCTTGGACAATGGGGGTGAGTTCACTGTAACCATCTTCAAAACCTATTTACAGGAACGTGGCATTGAGCATGTTTTCTCTCCGCCAGAAAAACCTGAGCATAATGGCTATGCGGAACGGGCTAATCAAACTATCCTTGACAAAGCTCGCGCGTTCCTCCTCAACAGCAAATTGACAAACGATTATTGGGCTGAAGCAATCAACACATCCACGTTTGTTTCAAATCTCTTACCTACTCCATCTTGTTCAAATCTTTCTCCTTATGAACTATGGACTGAGAGAAAACCACCCCTTCATTGTCTTAGGCTCTTTGGATGTAAAGTCTATTCGGCTGTCCCAAAATCAAAGAGGTTGTGGAAGCTTGGGAAGGTTGGTGAACCTGGAATCCTTGTTGGTTTTGAGAACAAAGTCTTGATGTATCGCATTGTTCGCCTGAGCGATCACAAATTAATCAGGACTTGACATGCCATTTTTGATGAAACCATCTCACCTGCTCTCACAAAGGACTCCACCATCACTCCGTTTTATGTCAGTGACTACTTTGTTGAAGAAGTGGTCCCTTCTGCCTAACCACCAATGGCTCCGTCCTTGCCACTTCCTTCTTGTCTTTCTACTCCGCCACACGCTTCTCCAACAACTGAGGTTGATAACGGTCAATCCCGCATCATAGTTGCCGGTCCCCGCCATCCCACCTTAATCAATAGCAACATCTCCGAGGAAAACATATTACCTTACAGTTGCCGGGCGCCTTGTGATTTTGTGACCAACATCGTGGACACTATCCCTTCTCACTATAATCAAGCACTCCGAAGCAAAGAAGCGTCTGGTTGGATTGAGGCAATTCAAAATGAATTGGACGCTATGAGGAGGCTTGATGTGTGGGAAGTTGTTGACCGGACCCCTTCAATGAAGACAGTGGGCACCACCTGGGTGTTCAAGAAGAAAAAGGATTGTGACGCGAACATTGTTTTTAAGGCAAGGCTTTGCGCTCAAGGTTTTTCTCAAACCCATGGCGTCGATTATTCTAGAACTTTTGCTCCGACTGGCCAATTGAACTCACTTCGTGCCCTCATCTCTTACGCAGCGACAAATGACCTCGACTTCCAACAACTAGACATCAAGACCGCCTTCTTGAATGCTGATCTTGAAGAGGAGGTGTTTCTCTCCATCCCTCAAGGAGTAGATGAGGACAAACAAGCAAGATGCCTCAGGTTAAAAAAGGCTATTTATGGGTTGAAACAAGCACCTCTAGCCTGGTACAATCGACTCTCCAACTGGTTTTTGTCCGTTGGTTTCAAGTCAGCCATGTCCGATCCCTGTGTGTTCTATTGAATGGACGATTGCCCATTTTGGCTCTTTGTCCACGTGGAAGACATTGCTGTCTTTGGAAAAGACCTCGACACCTTCAAATCTCAAATCAAAGCAGAATTTGATATGAAAGACCTTGGCAAAAGTGACCTATTGCTGGGCATCAAAATCATACATGAGCCGACTGCCATCATCTTATCTCAAGCCCATTATGTGAATTCTCTCCTTGAAATGTACACAATGACTGGATGCCAAACCGTGTCGACACCTTTAATCCCCAATTCTCACTTGTCAATTGCAACCACCGAAGAACAGGATCAATTCAATGCTCTGGGTGTAAATTTCCGAAGTGCTGTCGGAGCGCTCAGTTATCTCAGCTCAGCTACAAGAACCAATATTGCCTTTCACTACAAACATTTTTAATTTTACCCAAAGAAAAAACTATTGTTTGGGTTAAGCAAAATGTTAACTTTTTTCAACAAAATGGCTCAGTAATAAAAATTGAGCAAAACTGAGCATGCTCAGCAAAATCCCCTAAAGTTGCCAGAATGAATAAAAATAATTTCTGCTCAGTTTCTAAAAAAAAAAAAAAAATTGCTGAGCATGCTTAGTATAGCTTATTTTTCACTTCTGACCATTTTCTGTAAAATTGGGTATATGTTTTGCCCATCCCAAGTTCACATTTTCTTTCTGGGTAGAATTGCAAATGTTTGTAGTGTTTGCTGTTAGCACCCTCTTGCAATATCTCGAGGCTCCCGGTATCACTCACTGGGAGGCATTCACCCATGTCTTGCGCTACCTTGCTGGCTCCAAAAATCTCTCTCTGATCTATGACAGAAACAGTTTGGCACCAATTGAAGGCAAAAGTCTCTCTCTGATCTATGACAGAAACAGTTTGGCACCAATTGAAGGCTACACTGACGCTGACTGGGGCAACTGCCTCATGAGTTGCCATTCTGTGACCGGTTTCCTCACTCGCTTCAACAACCACCTTATCAGCTGGCAAACAAAAAAACAACCAGCCGTGTCCCTCTCCTCCTGTGAAGCCAAATATTGTGCCCTCACAGACTTTTCTTGTGAAGTGCTCTGGATTCGCCAATTTGCTAATGAAGTGAAAATAGCGGACATGTCAGCCCCAACCGTCATTCATGAAGATAATCAAGGCTTTATCGCGGTTGCAAATTTTGAAACAAACCACTGCAAAAGGGGTTGTATCGGTTACAACCCCCCGCGGTAACGTCGGCCAGAGGCGACCGATGTTACATCGGTCGCCCAGACCGATTTTATGTCGGCCGGGCCCACCGATACATTAGAACAAAGGCATAATGTATCGGTGGGAGCCGCTGATGTAACATCAGTCTGGTAGACCGATGTTACATCGGTTGCCGCCACCGATCTAGCCGCGGGGGGTTGTAACCGATACAACCCCTTTGGCGGTGAACACTAATTCAAAAAGGATGAAACATGTGGACATCCAACTCCATTTCGTTCGTGAAGTTATCAACAACTCAAAAATTGTTCTTCTTTACACTCCGACAAACGAAATGTTGGCGGACTTTCTCACAAAGGCCGTCCCTCGCCCGGCACTCACCTCGTCTCTCTGCAACTTAGGACTATTTTGTCTAGAGGGAAGGGGGGGTGTTGAAGTCTAAGCGTGACCTTGGGTCATAGCTTAATCATTTTCTCTCTATCCAAAATCTCCAGTCAATGACATCATAGAGTTTTGAACCTATGATGTCATCACCAATCTCCGACACTTGTCATCGCCTGTGTTGTGTTGCTTGGACCCCTGTCATAATATTATTTATTCAGCCACTCTCTTGTTCCATTCTTGTTTCCTCGGGGAACTCTTCTTTTTCTAAAAATCACTCATCTTGAAAAAGACCACAATCGACTTATATTCATTAGATCATTTCTATTTGCGATTAGTTCCTCCACTGAGACCAATCCTTTGTCTCCACTGTTGCATTCGCTCATTATCTCACGCAAACACTCCTCTCTAAAAGCACATTCCTTTCCTATTTCTCACTCGCCGACAACCTGTGCTCCCCTTCCTGTCGACTGCTCGCCGATCACACATCTCTCAGATTCTGAAAGGTCACCCTACTTGTTGTAGGTATTTCTCTCCTTTGTTGCGTACTCCTCAGGACCCTCACTCATTGACCTTTACATTTCCTAATTTAGTCTTTTCTCTTTGTTCCTTTGTTGTTCCTGTTGTATTTCTATCTTAAGACCATATCTTTCTGCCTTAAGGTGATTAGTTTCTTTTTGTTCTTCCTTGCATGTTGTATTTCTTAAAGCTCATTTAGAAATACATCTTAAGTTTGTTTGTCAACAAAAACTTTAAAATAAGATCTATTCTAACAAGTTACACACTTGTAGAAAAAAATTACCTACCAAGGTAGTTAATTCTAAGTACTATTCTCCTTTGAGTTGACATATGGTGTAATTGGCTATACAATACATCTGTGAGCCTGGGTCTCTTAAGTCACAGCAGGACACAAGGATGGGGGAAAACAAAGTTTATTTCAAGAGAAATGAAGGAAAAAAGAAGAAGAAGAGGAATAGAAAGAAGGCTAATATATGTATCCTTTTAGGATAAGTATGTGGGCTCAACCTTTAGTAGGGAGAAATGCAGAACCGGGAAGAGCCACAGTCTCTTCTACCTGAGAAGCAGGAGAAGGTACAGTCAGAGACTGCCTTATTTTTTAGGCTTAAGGCCAAGGTTACTTATAAGGAAACCTCAGTGGATGGGTAGCTCCACTGGACTAGGATAATGAGAAGAAAAGCTCTTTGGGAGTGAAGATAGTGAGGTGCCTCTAGAAGAAGAAAGGAAGAGAAAGGGGGAAGATCAAGCTCAAAATGAACTTGAAGAAAAGAGAAGTTGTCAAAACTGCTTACTAGTTAGACAGATGACACCAAATGACCACAACGATATGACAAGGGGAAATGATGGGACCTTGGATGCTGAGTAGTGAGGAGTGTTTGTCCAGTTGTTCTGTTTTCTTCTAAGTTGGTTGATGAGTGATGATGAAAATTTTCATCTGCCCAACTCTGAAGATGGTGAACCATGTTTATCAAAATGAATATGCAATATAGAGTTGAACTTAGAAAATAAGTAGATGTTATGTGGACTTCTATGTTAATTACTTCACACTTATATTATTCCACACTTATGCACAACAAAGTAAGGATATTATGATATGAAAATACTTGTATTGAAGAGAGGAATAAGAAGAGAACATTGTTGAAGCCTTTTGGGGAACATTGTTGTCTCTAAGGCTGACAACATCCTGTTGTCATGAGGACGTAGATTGTACTGTACTTAAACAACTATCAAATTCTCATTAAATCATGAGAACGTAGATGAATAAGTAAAATCCACTCAATGCCTCTTTGAGACACACAAAGACTGGCCTCTGAAGATATAAAAGAAGGAGCTCTTGGGCTCTTTTGATCTTATCCCTCAGCTTATTCACCCATCATGCTTACCCAGTACCCAGTGAATATCCTCCACCTACTTAAGTGTAGAGCTTCCTTCCTCTTATCTTCCTCACCACTGAATTTTTAGTCATACTTCATAAACTCCTCATTTATCAGTATCTCTATCATCCTTAAAAAGTAGTAGCTGCAAGACTCCCACCTCTGGCAAGAGCCAATCAGCTCAAGTGCTTGCCTACTATTTCCTTCTTACCTTTTTTTTGTAACACTTTGTGTTACTAGAGTGGCAATTCTTATTGTTACAAAATCTCCTGTTGGTACTTTTGTATAACAAAAGGATTAATCATTAAGGAGTGTGGGTTTAACCTCTTATTAAGAGGGTAAATTGAAATTAATTTCATTCTTAAATAACCTATCAGCACAGTGATAGTACCTCTATTTATATTCATAAGTAGAGTGTGTCATACACAAAGCTGACAAGTGGGGGCCTCATCTATATTTACCCTTGACTTACGAGAAAAACTTCTCTATAAAGCAGTGTAATCACATTGACTTGCGAGTAGATCATTCCCATTTAATAGAAAGTGGACAATTTTCTACAAAAAATTGTGTATTCTTTCCAAAAAGAAATAATCAGGTTATTACATTCCACGGGAATATAATTTACCTATTTCTCAGATTCTATCTAGTACACTTCTACGGGAGTGGACAAAGTATACAATAATAACTGCACAGCAAGCATAGCTTCCGAGCAGATATTTTATTGTACTTCTTGCCGAAGTACACGCAAGAATTTCTCTACAACTAAACAGAAAATTGATCACTAAATAAAGTGTAGTGAGCCCTTTGCCGTGTAAAAATCTACAAGAATATACCGTAAAACCTACAAAGTTTCTAAGGGAGTGAACAGATTAAAAGATAGAAGTATACTTGCGCAGCAAGCACAGCTCTCAAGAGTAGCGCGCGAGTAGCTTTCAGTTTTTTCTCGCCGTATACACAAGAGAATACCTGCACACTAGAAAAGTGAGGCAATAATTGGTTGCGGTGAGACACATTGTAGCGACTGCAAGCAATTAATTGTCTTCAGTGTGGTGATTTTCTTTCACCGAGCTCAACAAACGTGTGCTTGAGATTGCTAGAGACGAGTGTAATAACCCAGCTTTCTAGAGCGTTGGACGAGCGAGCAATCAGTACCCATTGTGAGAAGTTCTCCACACACACGTGTGCCTGAGAAACGGTAAGGTGTGCTCTCAGTCACCCGACAACGTGAGATCCAGTAGATAGTAGGCCTACAGCCTGTAAAACAGCCAGCCGACCTTGCGGTCAGCAAGAGGACAAATAGTCCAAGAGAAACTATAAATACAAGGGGAGTACAGCAGCGTTAGTACTCACCAGCCTCAGATCATCTGCAGACATCCTTCTATCGCGCACTTTTTTATTCTTTGTTAGAAACAAGTAAGCCTTACTGACTGTACAAGCCTTATTTGTGGCTTAGCGCTTACTACGGCTATTTTTTTAGTGTCTCAAGTATCACCCAAGCTCCACCCATTGCCAAATATCAGCCAACACAGATTGGTCCCGCCGGCTTTCCTGTTAAATCCATTAACTGAGAAAGCAATCAACTGCCCAAGCAGTTTACCAGCTACGAAACTCACCAAGAAGTTTGACGCGATTGCGGCAGTTAAGGATTTACTTAAAAGTAAATCAGATTTTTTGTTCCCCGAGCTCATTGCTGTAGACTGACACCCGGCCATGTTGAACACTAGGTCAGGAATCTATGAGCGTGTCCCTCCCTCCGCCTCCACCTCTAGACAAGGAAGAGGAAGAGGGCAAAAAGCAAGAAGAGATCCTGGAGATCATCACGGAGACAGCACCAAAAAGGTTAGTCCTGACTGATGACCCGTATGACCAATCAGAATCTGAGCTGTTATTGCTTCCACCCAGCATTCACGGAGGGAAAGCTCTGTCAACAAGCCAATTGGACTTGATTGAGTTCCTCCAGGCCGCCTGGAAGGCTTACAAGAAAGCCCAGGGCGACGAGGAGTGGGACCTACTCCCGCGGTACATCCAGACGGTCATTGTGCAATTCCAACTGGTGCGCAGCTTCCTTTTGTGGAATGAGACGACCAACAAGATAGGCGGCATCAACCCGTATACCAAACAGAAGATTGCAAAATCCTGGGCGGAGATGAAAGGGAAAGTGCCGCCGCCAAAGAAAAACCCAAGCGAGACCTCAGTAAAAAAGGGATTTCAAGGGTACAACATCCCCAAGAAGTCTCAAGGAAAAGAGAACAAGACGGAGGGGATGTCTCTGACCAAGAAGGGTCCCTTGAAGCGGACCAGACGCTTCAAAGAATCTCAGGACCAACAAGCTGGCCCATCCAAAAAACAAAAAGAGAACAAATTGTCCTTGGAAAAAACTACCAAAGCAGCCATTAAGAAAGAAATCAGAGATCAGGTAGACCAATTACATGAAGACAATGATAATTCATCAGTCCACCAAGAGGCTCAAAAAGATAATAACCTAGCCATTCTTAGCCATTCTAGAGAAAGTGGAAAAAATGGAGAGAGAGATGAAAAACCATATGAACTCCATGGAAAGGACCCTGTCTACCAGAGTTGTGAAACTTGAGACTAATGTCCACATACAAATGGGATCACTGGAACCAACCATCTAAGAGCACCTACACCAGATGGTCCCTGATGTGACATCTGAACACAGTGGTAGCATTAGGAGTTCGGGCAACCATAGGAATCCCCAAATGGAAGCTCCAGCAACACCTGCAGCAAGCAACACTGAAGCACATTTCAATGACACCAGATCAGCTTGTGGTAGACAACCATGGCCATGGTGAAAAGAACAAATGATGAAGAAATGGGATAGCCCAGCATGGAGATATAAAATTGAGAATAAATTTGATGAAAGTATCTTCAACATTGAGAAAGACTCCCCGGTCAAATGGTTACTTGCTCATAAAGACAGACTCCAGGCCTTGTGGCCATCCATGAGTCTTCAAGACAAGCACCTCAGGATCTTGAAGAAATGTGGGGGAGACCTTGAACATGCTATTAAGAGCAGATCCCCCCCAGATTCATCAACTGAGGATATACTCAACATCCTAGAAGATATCACTAATAGAACTAGGATTGGAAGAAGATTTAAACCCACCAAACATTTTTCCTCAGACAAGAATGATAAGTTTAATAACAATTCTGGAAAAATTAGAGAACCCCATAAGTATTACCCATCTCCCAAGCAATGCTTAATCTGTTTTAAAATGGGCCAAACAGCTGAAACCTGCCACCAGGAAAAAAAGAAAGCAGTCAACCAAGTAGAAGCAGAAGGAGCTGAAGTTAATGTTGTTGAAGATGAGCCTGAAGAATCAATTATTGACTATGAAGATGGCTCCTCCATTTCCAGTGCTGATGAAAATTTAGTACACATGGAACTAGAAGTAGCAGATGTAGAATGTGACAACCACCTACCACAGGAATGGACTTCTGGGAAAGAGGTTACTAATATCTCAGAAGCCAGGCTGATGAAGACTAAACCATCCAGGGGTAAAGGGTACACAGCTGGCAAATCCAACATCACTTCAGTTATATTCAATGACCAAGAAGCAGACCTTCTTCTAGACAGTGGAGCTTTCTGTTCTATAGTTTCTAAAAAGTATTTCAAACAATTCTGTCCAGAATTTGTCGACCAATTACTTCCCATTGGATCATTAAAACTGAATAGTGCCAGCAGCACCATGAAACCTGTGGGAATATTCCCTTGAAGCCTCATCATTCCTCATGTTCAAGGAGCAGTAAGAATCCAAGTAGAGTTCATTTTGGTAGAAGATGGGGTTAGCAATTACTTTATGCTAGGAAATGGTTACCTGACCATATATGATTTTGATATCACCAACAGTAGAGAGAGATACTTTACTATAGGCAATGACAATAGAAGGAAGAAATTCCTGTTCAAGCAAAAAAAAACACTGGCTATACAAGAAGTTGGTAGGAACCCGGGACTTGAGAAATTTGTCACAGAACAGCTTCAACAAAGTAAGATTTGTGAAGAACTTACTCCTAAACAAGTACTTCAACTCCAAGAAGTCTTGTTTGCCCATAAGAATGCATTTGCCTCTGATTCAGAACCACTAGGAGCAGTGATAGGTCATGAGGTAGATATTACCCTAAACATTGAGAGGCCATATCCTCCCCTGTTAAGAAGACCAGCTTATCCAGCTAGTCCTTGAGCTAGGGTCACTACATCTTTTACTATGTATCCCTTTGGGATATCTGTTAACATTTTGGGGATATTTGGGATATCTAGTCATGGTTTTTTTTAAATCAACCTTGCATGACATCATGACCATATAACATCACCATATAACAGCACCATATAGCAGTGCCATATAACAGAACAATATCACAGCACCAGATAACATCACCAGATAACATCACAATATAACACCATATTACAACATCATATCACACTATCAAACTGACCTGTTGATCACACTGGCACATGCTTATGGTCTGTAACACTTGTCTGGGAAGTCTCTCCAGCCCCACTTGACACAGCCAAGGTAGATTGGAGAAGCTGCCAAGACGAGTAATAGACTAGGGAAAGGTTTTTGGGAAACCCATCTTGGTAGGTGAGCCAGGTTATATGGTGGCTGGTTTCCACAAAACTGCACCCACTGGAGCTGCCCAACAATTGATAACATAAAAACTCTACAAAGATAATGTACTTTACATGCATGCATAGTGGTTCAAATGCAGGATAATATAGCAGTTTTTTACATAGCAGTTGCATTTTTTTGAAATAAATGTTGGAGTGAATTTGATAATATTAAGCAGCATGAAGAATGATCATTACACATTTATACAATGCAATAGGGCCATAACACCCATTCTCAAAGTTTCCATGTTTTGTAGTATTTTTGCTATGTTTTCTCAGGAAAAATGACCCTTACAAATGGTAAAACAGAAACATCAATATGGCCAATTAATTCCTGTGAGTCAAGGGTTGATTTTCACATATTGGTGGGGTAGTATCACACCTTTTTTGTGTCAAGATTTGGCTTCACGCATCAAGTTTTCATATTTTAGCCATTTTTTCTGTGTTTCCTCAGGAAAAAAGACCCTTACACATGGTGAGACAAAAACATAGATATGGAAAATTGATACCAGTGAATCAAGGTTTTATTTGAATATAATTAATACTTTACACACCCAAAATGTGAAATTAGAACTTGAACAAATGGACTTGAAAAGAATGATGATTGAACTACAAGCTCAAGTAGCCTTAATATCTGATCAAAACAACAAGAATGTTAATGGAACTCTATTATTAAAGCATCTGTTAGACGTGAAATTTGAATTAGCAGACTTAATTAAAGAAATCCCTACCAGAGCTATTCCTGTTAATAACTCTACGCCAAATATAACAATCCTTATATGGAAACCATACCTGAAAATAATGGAGGAAATAATAACAACTATCCTCATACCAATCAACAACAGAACAATAATAGTCAAACCAATTATACCAAATATAATAGCAGTCCACCCATGCCTCCTAATAAAAATTATCCTCCTGATAATTCTCCTACTCATAATAACCACCATAATGGGAGCCAAGGGAGTCATTCTCATTCCTCATGTAACCAGGTATACAGTAACAACACTAACAACTTCATAGACCCTTCCCTTCTGAATAAATTGTTGCCACCAATTAAAGAATGGACCAAATTCTCAGGAGAGGGAGATTATGACCATATTAACTTCATTAAATATATTGATCACATATTAACAGTCTACAGAGCTCCTGATGAGGCTATCCTTACAAGATTTCCCAGATTATTTGAAGGAGTAGCCTTTGACTGGTTTATTAGTAAACAAGCTACCATGGGACAACAATCTTGGCCAGCTTGGAAAGAATTGATCAAACAACAATTTGGCACTAGACTCTGGGAGAAGAAAATGCGCAGAGACTTTGAAAATGACTACTTTGTCCCAGTTAAACATAATCCCCATCAATGGTGCCTGAATCAGAAAAAGAGAATTGAATGCATTTATCCTAAATTAGATCAGGAACAAATAACAATTTAATACTTAATCAAACTAAAGGCAGCCTAGAACATAATGTCAGATTTAGAATCAATGACATGGATTGTGACTTATCCACTCTTATAGGTGTTATGGAAGAAGTAGTAGAAATGAATGGGATCAATAAGAAGCACAAACCTTCTGATAAAAAGGATTACACTCCTAGAACAGATCCTCCCAAAAAATTAGAATCTAAGCCAGCTGAACCTATTAGAAAAGAAAAGACTCCTACGTGTTGGAATTGTGGAGAAACTGGCCACAGAAGTACTGAATGTACCAAACCTAGGAGAAAAATCAATAATGTGCAGGCAAGCCCTGATTCAGATTCTGAAGGTACCTTTGATATCATACAACAAGAACCCTCTAATACACATTATGGTTAAGATGATGATGACTCAGAATCTAGTGGCCATGCAGTGATGGTAATTAATGCTGATATTGGTAATGACTTCAGCATTAATACCATCCACGGTGAATCTGACTTACCCCAGAAATGGGAAGACAATATAGATATTGGACATGTATCTGATGCTAAGCTATTAACTAACAAACCTGAGGAAGGAAGGTGTTACACTCTAGGAAAAACTAGTTACACTAAGGTTACTTTCAGAGACGTAGCAATTAAGACACTTTTAGATATAGGAGCTTTTTGTTCTTGTGCCAGTGCTACATTTTTGCAACAAATATACCCTGAATGGCGCAAACATTTATTACCCGTTCCCAAAGCTACATTTAGCAGTTGTAACTCCACCATGAAACCCATTGGTGTCATAAATTTGCCCTTAATATTCCCTCACACTAAGGGATCCCTCAGATTAAGTGTAGAATTTGTAGTACTTTCAGATGCTATTTGTGACTACCTTATACTAGGTAATGATACCTTTTGCATGTATGGTATTGACATTTTCCAGTCCAAAGATAGATATTTTACCATTGGAGGAGATTGGAAAAGGAAATACCAAATTTGCAATATTCATTCTGAGACTATTGCCACTGTTTCTCAGGAACCTGAACCCAAGGAATTAGAGGATTTCAATAAAGAATATATGTCCCAAGCTGCTATAAGTGACATACTAACCAATGCTCAAATATTAAATGTTCTTAAAGTATGCTACAAGAATAAAGAAGCCTTCTGTACCACTGAAGAACCCATTGGCAATGTCACATGACATAGTATTAAATTAGAATTAACTTGTGAACCTCCTTACCCACCTGCTCTCAGAAAAGCAGCCTACCCTTCTAGCCCTAAATCTAGAATAGCCTTAGAAGAACACATTAAAGAGCTTAGAGATTTACGTGTTCTTAGAAAAGTGGGCCATAATGAGCAAGTGGAAATCACTACCCCAGTTATTATTGCCTGGCATAATGATAATTCTAGGATCGTTGGAGATTTTAGAGCTTTAAATAATTACACTAAAGCTGATAAAATTACCCCATTCCAAGAATTGACCATTCTCTGCATAACTTATTCAAAGCTAAGTACATAACCTGCATGGATCCAAAGTACCCTTATAAGGTACCAGGTACCCTTATAAGGGTACCAAATTACCCTTCTAGGGCACCGGGTACCCTTATAAGGGTACCAAAGTACCCTTATTGCCGGGATCACGTCAGCCTCTTGATTTGAGAGGCTTACGTGAGCCGTGCGATCAGGATTACGTACACCATAGCACCAATTGCGCGGCTCACGTCAGCCTCTCAAATCAAGAGGCTTACGTGAGCTGACAGGCGTGAAAAGCCTGCACTCCTGTTCAAAGGGCGTCCAGGCTTTGCACGCCCCTCCAGACAGGCGTGCAGGCTCTGCACGCCTGTCTGGCAGGGTCGCACGCCTGCACGCCTATTGAAGGTGTGCAAATGGCGTGCAGCGTGCGGGGAAGGGTGTGCAGCCTCTGCACGCCTTTCCAAAGCAGCGTGCAGCGGCTGCACACCGCTTTTTTTGGGCGTGTGGATAGGCGTGCAAATTACCCCATTCCAAGAATTGACCATTCTCTGCATAACTTATCCAAAGCTAAGTACATAACCTGCATGGATGTTCTTAAAGGGTTTCACCAGATACCTATTGAACTTAATAGCCGCCAATTTATGAGAATTATCTGCCATCTTGGTGTTTTTGAATACCTTAGGATGCCCTTTGGAATTAAGAATGCACCTTCTCATTTCCAAAGAATGATGGACTCTATTTTTGGATCTTTTATCCGCCAGTGTTGGATGATGATATATATTGATTATATAATCATTTATTCAGATGACTGGGAAACACATGTAGAAAAGATAAAAATAGTATTAGAAACTTCCATTAAAGCTGGTCTAAAAATGTCTATTAAAAAGTGCAATTTTGGATATGGTGAACTTAAAGCTTGAGGACACATTGTTTCTGCTCTGTCACTAGCTATTGACCAAAATAAAGTAGCAGCTGTAATGCTGAAACCTGTGCCTCAGAATATCACTGAAATGCAATCTTTCCTTGGATTTTGTGGTTATTATAGGAAACATATTGAGAAATTTGCTATTTTAGCCAAGTCATTGTATGAGTTATGTAGTAAAGAAACCATTCATGAAATGACTCACCCTAGAGTACTAGATTATGAACAACTGAAGCTAGCCCTTACTACTGCCCCTGTGCTAGCTCAACCAGATTATAATTTACCCTTTATCTTACACATAGATGCTTGTCTAGATGGCTTAGGCGCTGCCTTACACCAAGAATTCTTAATTGAAGATAAGATGGTAGAAAAACCAGTCCTGTTTATTTCAAGACAAATTAAGCCAACAGAGAAAAGGTATGGAGCCAGTCAAATGGAATGTTTAGCTCTTGTATGGTCCCTAGAGAAGTTACATTATTATCTTGAAGGTAGTAGAATTGTTGTAGTTACTGATTGCACAGCAGTTAAAACCCTTATGAACATGCAGACACCTAATAGGCATATGTTAAGATGGCAAATTGCTATCCAGCAATACAGAAGACATATGACTATTGTTCATAAAGCTGGTAAAAAGCATAGTAATGCTGATGGCTTAAGAAGATGGGCTTTACCAAACACTCCAGATAGCCCTGCCTGGGATCCTGAAGATGAAGATATATTCCCCATTTTAGGAATACATGTTTGTGATTTGGATGAAGCCTACTATACTCTTATCAAAGATAGTTACCATTCTAATCCTGAATTTGTCAAATTAATAGACATACTTAGCAATGAAAACAGCTCCCATGGATTGATTGCTAGTTTACCTCCTTGGTTATCCAAGCCTTACTCTTCTGGTAAGTTCTCTCTATTAGATGGAATATTATACTTCAAAGAAAGACATTTCAGTGTAATAGTCCTATGTGATCAACTTCAGATTGATGCCCTTATGAAAGAATGCCATGACAATGTTGGTGATGGACATTTTTCAGAAGAAATGACTATTGAAAGAGTTAGAACTACAGCTTGGTGGAATAATTGGCCTAATGAAGTAGCTACTTATATGAAATCCTGTGAAACTTGCCAGAAATCAAATAAGCAAACAGGTAAGAGATATGGGCTACGTCAAACCATCCAAGACCCTACCAAAAGATGGAAAATAATAAACATGGATTTTGTTACAGGTTTACCTCCTGGAGGGTCTTACTCCTTCAACTCTGTACTAGTGGTTGTAGACAGATATTCAAAAAGGGCCAGATTTATTCCTAACCACAAAGATGATACAGCCATGGAAGTTGCCTTACTATTTTGGAACAGGATTATGGCTGATGTAGGAATACCCAAAATAATCATTAGTGATAGAGACCCCAAATTAACTTCTGAATTTTGGAGAAATTTACATGATATGTTAGGCACTAAATTAGCTTTTTCTACTGCTTACCATCCCCAAACTGATGGATTAGCTGAAAGAATGATCCAAAATCTGGAAGATATGCTCAGAAGATTCTGTTCTTTTGGCTTAGAATTCAAGAACAGTGATGGTTATACTCATGATTGGGTTAGCTTACTCCCTGCTTTAGAAATAGCTTATAACAGCAGTAAACATTCTTTATCCAAAGAAATCCCTTAGATTTTGGAAAGAGGATGGATACCCAGAATGCCCAAAGACCATATTAATAACAAACTAGAGGCCAGGGCGGCTGCGCCGCCACACCCAATGTGGTCTATGACTTTGTAATTATCAACAGGTCCCCCGCCTCAAGTTTTTTCTCAAACAAGGATCTCAATATACCTTTATCTGTGTCACTGTCATTTACAGCTCAAGAACACAACCAACCTGAAATCAATTGTAACCTCTAAATTTTAGTTCAGCACAGAATTACTTGAGTTGAACCTGCTGTGAAGTTTTGACCAGTGGCACAATTTAGTCCCTGTGTAAATTCACCAATCATATCCCAAGGGACAAAAATCACATTTCACCTTGACTGAGAACCATAATTATTAATTACTAACCAAGAGTGTGAATTCCCCCTTGGAATTTGTGTCTTCCAAATCTCACATTTGGTGAACTTTATAATTATGCCTCACTTTTATGTGTTCTAATTTATTGGATCCAAATATAAAGAATTATACACACTTTCACCGTTTTTGAAACTGAGGTTTTCTCTCATTAAGCCTTGTGAGTTTCCCATCCTCACAACAAGCAACAGAGAGGAGGGCTCTGTGGGAAGGTAACCATTTTTTGTGGCTCATTATATATGGGCTGCTTCATTTTTCCCCTCTTATCACCACCAATATTTACACCCAACAGAAACACCAATACCCTTGCAGTATTGCAGCTATGTTCTGGCCAGTTCGTGCTAATGCTCATTGCCACAATTCCAAGAGCAGCTGCCTCCTCCAAACCATGTGTAAGGGTTGGAAAACTGAGATTTATTTATCATTAGAGTCTGTTGTTAAATGCTATGTACAATGTTGTGTCAAGAGAGAGAAAGAGAGAAGAGAAAGTGCACAGGAGGCGTTGTCAGCTTGCTACTATGACAGAGCCAACCTGACAAGGGTAACATAAATAGAGACATTATTACTACAATATTAAGACCCATTTATATGACTAATAATGTACAAAAAATCAGTTTACTTATTTTTATCCAATAAAGCTTAGCAAAGTCCTGGCACCATAAAAATAAGTAATAAATTAAAATAACAACTACTTTTTACAAAAAATATTAAATAACTTCTAAACCTTGAGGATAACTTAGAATATTATGTCATATTCTGAATCCTCATGCAAATTAATGTAGGGTCCCTCACTGGAAGTACCCCTCAAATCCTACTCCTTCACCTTGAACCAATTACCTGTAAGAATTGGCCACAAACATATGTCACACGGACATTACACACGTATGTACTTGTTATATATGCATACTATATGTGAAATGACCAATTATGGACTTATAATTGAGGTGTTATGTATAGTTTGGGAGTTAGGCCCAATTGGGGTTTAAACCTCCACCCCCGCGCGTGGATTATATAATCCAATTGGAAATTGGCCAAATGCGTGGAAATAGCTAATCCCCTAGTTACCACATATGTACAAGTGTAACTAGGGTAAAAGTAGATTCTACGTGGTTTATTTACAAGGTTTTATTAATAAAACCCTTGAATACATAAGAGTAACATAGCCAGTGTGGCCTTTAATGATTGGCCTTAGCCATTTGTGGCCCATTTGCGTCATTTGTGGCCCATTTCAGATACAATCACACGTCAGTGTTGTTATGTACCTTAGTTACAATGACTAAATAGGTTATTAAGGTCATGGAAAGCACTGGTGACGCTGAATTAATGACCAGCAGTGTCATTGGGATGAGCCTTGTTAGTGCCAATCTCCCAAATTGGCCACATTGCGCTGAAAACCAGTTACTACACGCACACAGGCAGAAAGGTCCTCCACTATGAGTGAAATTAGTATATATAGAGCCCTCTTTCCACGCCAAAAGTTGTTCATCATCATCAATTATTATTACAGTCAATCAGTTACGCCGTGTCCTGTCCTTATTTCAGTTACTCTGCCCTGTTTTGCCTGTTTTATCCGTGGTGTTCCCTTCAAATCAACCATTCTACGTGTCCAGCTCCTGCGCAGAAACCATTCAGTCTACCCAGCAGCTCTACTTCACCCCCCTACGTGGCTTTTTGGCTTGAAAGAAGCAATAGTGAGTACTTCTTTCTTCCTTCTGTCCCCATTCTGGTTCCTTAATTGGAAAAGCACTTTGGTACCACCTTCTGTTACGCAGAAAACCCATTGTTTGCTTAATCAGATACCACCCTGCTTTGCAGATCTCTGATTTAGAGGGCACCTACAAACACCCCTGCACCAGCAGGCCCCTCTATAAAAAAGAATTATATTCTTTTTATTTCTTTCCTACTACTTTTCTACGTGAAATTATCCTACCCTACCCTTATTTTGCACTCTTATCACCTTGTGTAGCTAAAAGGTACTAGCCCTTGGCATCACAGAGGTTGACAGGCGTGCTGAACTTACCTAAGACAGGGACGACTTAGGTAGACAAGAGATAAGACCGTGTGGTTTGGATAAGGAGGATAGAGGACAGAAGAAAGTGCGTGATGCAAAATGAGAAGAAGAAATAGCACGAGGCTGGTGAAGAAACAGGAAAGGGGAGCGATGCTTATAGCAACTGATGAAAGAAGAAAAGGCTGCGAATGCTCTGGGCACGCAGAAGGTGGTGGAAGTGGAAAGTGTGTAAGCTGTTGGGTCAACGAACAAGGCTCAGATAAGATTTGTTGGAGAGACAAATAGATGAAGGTTGAAGTGCTGGAATCTAAGGTTTGCAAGGGAGAAAAGTCAAGGACCAAAGTCAGTGTCCTGTTCTACCATCAAGCTTATATGCCTTTAGGATTGTAGTCATTCAGGGTTTGACCCTTTGACTTACGAGAGGGGAAGCAGTGGCCTAAGTTTCATCGCCTGGTCCTGACCATCACAGTGGTCAGGGCCTAGGTGGTTTCTTGGCTGTTGTTGCTCTGCGCAACTTGTCCTAACTCATTGCCTAGAGGCGGTTGAAAGGGTAGAAGGAATACAGAGTCAGTTTCCATTGGTATCATGGACTGACTTCATGTATGTTTATTATGCACTTACTGATTGACTGCATGATTGTGTCTGCATCATGCAGGATGGCTGTGGTCGCATTCTGACACCATTCAGTCCACCCATACAGCACATCTTTTGCTTATACCTTTCTAACCCTGTCACATTCATCCCCAGCCACCTCCTATTCTCTAAATCTCCCTACCTTGAGGCTTGGAGTGTCAGCTTGCTACTCTTCAGAGACAATCTAACAAAGAGTACATGAAAAGATAAAATCATAATAAATACATTGAAAATTAGAAAATAAATTGTATTACCAAAGTTAGAGACATTATTACATGTTTAGGAATTTCTCTCACTTTGTAATGCATTATGACTTTGTTATTTATAAATACAAAATAAGAATAAACATTGAAATACCCTGTCAAAATCATGTTTTACACAAAATATTACCATAACTCTTAAACCTTAAAGAAAACTTAGAATATTTTGGCAGATTCTTAATCTACATGCAAAATAACCTAGGGTATCCCACTCATGGTACCCCCTAATTCTCACTCCTTCACTCCTTTTACCCATTTCCCCCACCTATAGGATTGCACGGCATATATGCGTAACATGTTGGTTGACTATTACGATACCAACTGGGAAATGACCAAAAATGGACGTCATTTTGAGGTGTTGTGTGAAATGGCCAAGTTAGGCCCAAATGGGGTTTAATGTTCCAACCCCGCGCACTGGTTACACAAGTTGGCCCAATTCATTAAAAACCCCGCATGAACTACACAAATACATGTTACTAAGGCAGCATGTATGTAACTAGGTTTCAGGAACCTTGCATCATATATATAAACAAAGTTTCCGCTTTTAAAACCTTAATTACACATGTGTAACACCTGTAGCGTGGCCCAGTCTCAATATTTGTGGCCCTTTTCAGGCGTAACCACTCCTTCAATGCTACTGTTGACTAAACCAAGCCAGTAGTATTGAACCAGGTTGGTCTACATGGTTATTTGGCGTCAACAAACTCATCATAACCTTGTGTATTCACCCATAAGCAGCTGTGGCTTGCCCTTTTGGTCCAAACTAGCGTAACAATGGCCTGGTTTGGTTTGAAATGGGCTACACCTGCAATTGAGGCAAATTACCACGCACACAGTGGCCCAAAATTGATATTTAAAGAGCTTTGTTTGCCCACTTTTGACAATCCCCATCATCTTTTATCATACCAGCATATACCAACGCAATCAACCAGCCTTTACACTAGTTATTAGCCTTGTTATACCTGTTATATTGGATCATCACCTTAACCAACAATTACCACGACAAATCCCCAGCTTTCCAATCAATTCTTGACTACTTTTGACGCCTCAAGATCCCTGCCAAGCTTGAAGAAGACCCCTTTGCGTGGATTTTAGCATTAGTGAGTAAAATTCCCCGTAGCACTTCTTTCTTTGTCATTTCTGGGTGTACTCCTTGTCAAAGGACCAGATAATTAGAGTACCCCTGATATTTCAGGATCTAATTCATAGAGGGCACCGTAAACACCCCTGTAACTCAGGCCCCTCTTTGATAAAAAGCTTTTGCTTTTTGTTATATTTCTTTCTCCTTTTTTCTACTTTACCCCATTTCACCGTGAGACCCACGCGTGAAACTACCTTTTCATATCTTTGCACCACGTGTAGCTAGAAGAACTTTGTTCTTGGCATCACGTAGGCTGACATGGAGTCTGGACGTCATGCATCACCTCCATAGGGTGCACAACTTTTCTCAAAGGCTACAGTGGTTTTTTGCCTCAATCAACTTGTTCTCAACCACAACTTGGCTTTACTGTCCATGATGAATTGCTATTGTGTCATTTTTTTCCTTGAAAAAATTGCAGCTGCAGTACATTACCTCTATTACAAAACTTGGTGCAGGGCCTCAAACCTCCCTCCTCTATACCATTTGCTGTCAAGCAACTCTTGGCTCATATTGGATCTTTCAAGGAGTTCTTGCACATAGTTTATGGGACTTGGAAAAACGAATCCCCATTCCTAGGAAAACGGCTCCCAAATGGGGAGTGACGTTGACTGGACCGTTCGCGGACCCAGTTTTTACGTCTTGGGAGTCGTTTTCCCAATTTCCTCAGGGAAATGGGAGTTGGGCAGAACATTAGCCCATGCAAAAAGAATAATAATGCAAGCGACCCCTGTGGGAGTTGCTAGCCAAAACCTGCGCGTAAAAGTGGGAGTCAATCCCCCAGAAACACGACGCGTGGGAGTGGCCCCTCAACCCCGAACCCGCGTCAGAGTTTAGTCGAGGTCAAAATCAATTCCCCAGCATCCAAGAAGAACTCTATCAACACATTGTGGACAACAGAAGATTCTACAAAGTCAACGCCTTTTTCCAAAATATTGAAGCCATGTTAAGAAGAATCAAATTTCCGGATCTTACGGTGAGATGTGATATACCCAACTGGATGTGCATGCCAAGCATGGGTGATCCATTGGCCAACGCCTTTGAGTGTCCAGTTTTCTTCTTCTCCAAAAACTGTTTTCAATCCTTTTTTCCTTCCATGTGCTCCCCAAACAACAATCCCCCCATCTTCATTGCTTTTTCCTGTTCACATTTTGTGGTTGTTCAGCTGGAAACCCCCTTCTCTTTCCTGCCCCTACTTTACAGATGGACTGGGAGGTTGCAGCTGAGAATGTGGCCTTGGGTTGGAAAAAAAGATATGCCAAATTTTTTGAGTTAACTGAAACTCTCAAGGATGCAGCCTCCCCAGATAAATATAAACATTATTAGTTGTTTTTTCCTCCTATTTGTTCTTTCTGTTTTTTTTTCTTTTGTTTTTTTCTTCTTGATTTTTTCTTTTCCTTTTCATTTTCATTATGATTGATAGTTGTTTATTCTCAGCGTTGGATATATAGTGCTCAGCTTCCATGCCAATTTATTCCATGTTTTTGCGCTCATTGTCACTTTCTGCTTATGTGTCAAATGTTAAGAGCTTTTAACTGGGTGAATGACATGCACTAATGCCATGGCCTTGAAAGCCAAAAAAATTGGAGCCAAGGAAGCTGATTTTCAATTTGAGGGGCTTAAGAGGTACTCATTCAAAGTATAATGAGTGTTTTGTGGTTTTGTCATAAAAGCAATACACCCAATTTTGGGTGGCTCTCATTTGAGTGCACCCTGAAAATATAAAGCTCTAAATCCTTCTCCATAATTAACAACAAGGTCCTTCCTTAATGATGTGGGACTTTGGGGTATTTTCTTGCTGTTATAACACAGTGACGGTAGATTTTTGCTTTACATAAAGTAGAAAATTGTACAAAATGAGAAAAACTCCTTGATAATCACCTACACATGAAATTTGGATTTGAGATGATACAAGAATACATTTCATGATATCTGGTAACTATTTTGAAAGTTCGAGGCACTGGGTGCCACTCATCTCCACAATATAATTTTTTTTGAATATTTTTCAAATTATCCCGCTGACTCCCAAATTTCCTCGTGGTGTGGTGTTCCAAACATGACACAAATTGTCAATTTTTATTCTATCTATTTCTCTCCTATTTCTTCTCTATTTCTTTTCTCTTTCTAATTTTTTCTCTTATATCCACTAAGATATCCTCAAATATTATTGAAGAATCAGAATCTACGGCAAAATTCACTCTAGGACACAACTTACGGCATAGTCACCACTCAACCGGATCAGGAAGCATCAGCAAATCAACATACTCCGTCACCTAAACCTTAAATCCCTACTACAGCCACCAAAATACAAAAACCTCAAAACCCCATAGATTGTTCCAGAAACACATTCTTCAGGCCATTTGATCCTAGGGAACAACTCACGGAATCTCTCTTACATGCCTGGATCAATAGTTATGGCCAATATTAGTTCCTAGACCCAAGTTTATTCCAGTTATTCATAGTTACACGGCGCTTTCACAAGGCAATCACACAAAAAACCCACCCACAACTCAACCACTAGGCCCAGGTAACCCCTTTTTTAGGATATCCCACCCAACTTAGGCCCACAACACTCATGGAAAGTTCCATCAGGTCCAGAACCACAAGTCACACACATTTCACTTGTTCCATTGTTCCATTTGTTTCCATCAACTACAACTCAGCCCTGATTAGTCATCATTTGTTGTTCCACTGTGTTCCATGACCATTGTTCCAACCACAAGTTGACCACCCCCCATTTGTCAGGATTTTGATATAAAAGAGGCTCTACTCTAGCTGTTTTCCCCCTCCTCACCAGATTCTGGGATCACATCACATTACACACCATCCACAGACACCTTTTACTATCACCTATGGTCTAATACACTGGTCACTCCTCATTATAACTCACTCAATATTGAGGTTTTAGTCAATCAACATCAGCAATAACAACTTCATCATTACTCATTTAAACAACTCATCTTGACCCACTTGGTAGAAGTGCCAGCTCCCAAAAACTCATTTTGCACTACAAACCATTATCATCATCATCCATCCTTGCTAGAAGCGTCAGCTCCCAGAACTCATTAGCTTAACACACCTTCATCATCCACATACACTCTCAACATTCACCAATATCATCATCACCTACCATCAACAAGATCATCATCAGCATCACATATTTATTCATACACACTCAACACATCCTTAGTCACCTACACTTGCTATACCAACTGAAGTATCTTGAATACACTTACTATCACTTGAATTAAAGCCTGCCAATCATAGATTGGGGGGTCTTGTTTTAGTTTCTAGTATAGGAACGGCAGAGTCATCCTCACATCATCCCTTTCCGCACTCAGCAAAAGGTCTTCACTGACACTTTTGAGCTTTACAGCAGAATTTGGAAAATAACTCCCAAAACTTCGCTGCAGCTTTTTTATTTCTGCCACCAGTCCCCGACTGGTCAAAAACTAGTAGTCGCGACGTCGACTGGTCCTGGGAGTCGTTTTCCTAGGAATTGGTAGTTGTTTTTCCAAGTCCCTAGTTTATATTTAAAACTGTGCTGTCCTTGATGTCAGTGCTCCCTCAACCCCAAAAGGCTCATTGCCTCAAAAACCACTCAAAAACTCACTGAGATTGCTCACACTCTCAAGCTTCTGAAGTTCTGAGTCAAACAAGTGGATAGAACAACCTCAAGATCCAAAATCAAGCGTTTCACACCCTTGGCTACAGCTACGACCTTTGAATCTCCTGGTTTGCCAAACTTGAAAAAAATGAAAAAAAAGCAACATCTTAGTAAGATTTTGCTGGTCACCATCACAATCCCTCTCTTGCTTGTTGATGTTAGTGAAACAAAACAGGAACAATAATTATATAGCAGGCTCTCTTGAAGCACAAAACTACAGACTACAGATCTTCCTGTCCTCAAATTGGAGTGGCTCCCAGCAAGCTGCTACTGTACCAGCTTGTTGGGAGCAACTCCCAGCGATCTGGTAAAGTATCAGCTCGTTGGGAGTAGCTCCCAGCAAGCTGGTACTGTACCAGCTTGTCGGGACACTACAAAATTTTTTAATTTTACCCAAAGAAAAAACTACTGTTTGGGTTAAGCAAAATGTTAAATTTTTTCAACAAAATGGCTCAGTAATAAAAATTGAGCAAAACTGAGCATGCTCAGCAAAATCCCCTAAAGTTTCCAGAATGAATAAAAATAATTTCTGCTCAGTTTGTAAAAAAAAAGAGAAATTGCTGAGAATGCTCAGTATAGCTTATTTTTCACTTCTGACCATTTTCTGTAAAATTGAGTATATGTTTTGCCCATCCCAAGTTCACATTTTCTTCCTGGGTAGAATTGCAAATGTTTGAAGTGGGAGTAGCTCCCAACAAGCTGATACTGTACCAGCTTGTCGGGAGTAGCTCCCAGCGAGCTGGGACTGTACCAGCTTGTTGGGAGTAGCTCCCAGCGAGCTGGGACTGTACCAGCTCGTCAGGAGTAGCTCCCAGCGAGCTGGTACGGTACCAGATTTGCGGGGATAGCTGCAAACTGGTACAGTACCAGCTTGTTGGGAGTAGCTCCCAGCAAGCTGGTACAGTACCACCTCGTTGGGAGTAGCTCCCAGCAAGCTGGTACGGTACCAGCTCGTCAGGAGTAGCTCCCAGCAAGCTGGTACGGTATCAGCTTGTCGGGAGTAGCTCCCAGCAAGCTGGTACGGTATCAGCTTGTTGTGAGTAGCTCCCCGGTGCCAGCCATTCTTCAGCTTCTTTGGTCCTTTGATATTATTGAATTTCACAGTAGATATCAGCACCAAGTCACCAATTTTGAAAGTGGTTAATTTGTGTTTCTTATCCCACCTTTCTTTGCTGTACTGGAATTCATCATCCATACATCTCTGAGCGTGGTTCTTAGCCTTATCCAGCATGCTTTTGAAACTAGCTGCTGTAGGGTGGATGTCAATTAAGTCTTTTTACTTAGACTATCTTGTGGAAGTCTGGGATTCCAACCTTTCTCTAACAGGGAAGGCGTTTTTCCTGTGGAAGCATGGGTGGAAGTTCTGTAATCAAGTTCCAGTGCTGGTAACAGAGTGACCCAATCATGGGTGAACCCATCTGAATCTTTAAACTCCAGACCGTAGGCACAAAACCTTCTGAGCATATCATCCAGGGTTTGTATCATCCTCTCTGCTAGCCCATCTGTTTGTGGATGGTAAGCTGTGGAGAAGGCTAATTTGGTACCAAAAAGTTGGTACAGGTTAGTCCATAATTCTGAGGTGAATTTGGGGTCTCTGTCACTAATTATGGTCTTGAACAGCCCTGTCCAGGATATAACTCTGTTCTAAATCATAAGTGCAGTATCCGTAGCTGTGTCATCTTTGTGACATGGCAGGAAAATTGGTGTTTTGCTAAATATGTTAACAATCACAAGACAAGCATTGTAATTCTTTTTGCCTCCTGGTGGTAGGCCTGTGACCCAATCCATGTTTACTATTTCCCAAGGCATGGTAGGGTCTTCAATTTTCATCATGTGCCCAAATCTTTTTCCTGTAGCTTTATTAGCTCTTTGACATCTGTCACATGAGGTGCAGTATGTCTGGACATCATTCCGCCAGCCGGTCCACCAGGCTGTATTCTTGATTTTATCCTCTGTCCTTTCCACACTTAAATGTCCCAAAAAGTTAGAGTCATGGCATTCATACAGAATTGTATTAATGATGGTTCTGTCTGTCACAGTGAGCACACAGGTATGTTTGCCCTATGATATATGATGCCATCAAAGAGATGAAACCTGCCCTCTAGATAGGACTTTCTCCATTCATCATCTAAGGAGTGGATTAGTTCTTCATCTTTGTGGTATTTTTTCAGTATTCGTGATGGGATGGTACAATTCTTGTCCTGCTTGTAGCTCTGCCTGATGTTCTCAAAGAATTCATCCTCTAGATCAGTAATGCTAATCCCCATGATAGGCATCTGCTTGACTTCTTTGGGAACCCAGGCAGGGTTTTCAGGGGTATTAGGAAGTGACCACCTGCTCAGCCCATCAGCATTCTTGTGCATGGCTCCTGCTTTATGAATAATGGTCATATTCCCCCGGTATTCCTGGATGGAAATCTGCCATCTCAGCATGTGCCTGTTTGGGGAGCTCATATTAAGCAAGGATTTTGGAGCTGTACAATCAGTTACAACTTCAAAGACACTCCCATCTAGATAGTAGTGTAATTTTTCCAAGGCCCAGACCAGGCATAGGCACTCCAGTTGGCTGGCTCCATATCTTTTCTCGGATTTCTTCAATTGCCTAGAGATAAAGCATATAGGACCCTCTACAGGCATATCCTCAATGATCTGGAGTTGATGGAGTGCTGCTCCCTGTCAGCCTCTGTGATGCCAAGGGCTATTACCTTCTAGCTACACAAGGTGATAAGAGTGAAAATGATGGGTAGAGTGGAGTATTTTCACGTATAAAAGTAGTAGGAAAGAAATAAAAAGGATATAATTCTTTTTTAAAGAGGGGCCTGCTGGCACAGGGGTGTTTGTAGGTTCCCTCTAAATCAGAGATCTGCTAAGCAGGGTGGTATCTGATTAAGCAAACAATGGGTTTCTGCGTAACAGAAGGTGGTACCAAAGTGCTTTTCCAATTAAGGAACCAGAATGGGGACAGAAGGATGAAAGAAGTACTCACTATTGCTTCTTTCAAGTCAAAAAGCCACGTAGGGGTGTGAAGTAGAGCTGCTGGTAAGATTTGAGGGTTTCTGAGCAGGAGCTGGACACGTAGGATGGTTGATTTAAAGAGGAACACCACGGATAAAACAGGCAAACAGGGCAGAGTAACTGAAATAAGGACAGGACACGGCGTAACTGATTGGTTGTAATAATAATTGATGATGCAGAACAACTTTTGGCGTGGAAAGAGGGCTCTATATATACTAATTTCACTCATAGTGGAGGACCTTTCTGCCTGTGTGCGTGTAGTAACTGGTTTTCAGAGCAATGTGGCCAATTTGGGAGATTGGCACTAACAAGGCTCATTCCAATGACACTGCTGGTCATTAATTCAGCGTCACAAGTGCTTTCCATGACCTTAATAACCTATTTAGTCATTGTAACTAAGGTACATAGCAACACTGACGTGTGAATGTATCTGAAATGGGCCACAAATGACGCAAATGGGCCACAAATGGCTAAGGCCAATCTTTAAAGGCCACGCTGGCTATGTTAACCTTATGTATTCAAGGTTTTTATTAATGAAACCTTGTAAATAAACCACGTAGAATCTACTTTTACCCTAGTTACACTTGTACAGTGCCCGGAAATAAGTTTTCATTAAAGTTTACATGGAAATGGACATCACCATTCACCCATGTGAAATCCTGAGCTTTTGTCCAAAGGTAGAATAATTCCCCAAAAGAATGAATATAAATGAAAATTAACCAAAATTT
>PGCI01000447.1:0-59445 GCA_002873125.1 Puccinia coronata f. sp. avenae | reverse complement strand
CCAAAAAATTGACACTTGCTTCTGACCCAGGTGGGACCAACCCAGCAGTACCAGCTGCCAACGGGAATGTCACCGGCACACCGGCCGTCGCGGGAAACTCTACAGGCACCAACTCCTCAATTCCTAACGCACTTCGCGCTGCGGGTGCTGGGACCCTGGCTACGGTTATTGCATCTCCCGCTGGCCAAAGCTACGCCTCTCTGCTCCAACAAGGTCCCCACACTGTGTTTGCACCCGTTGACAGTGCTTTAGCACAGTTGCCCCTCAACTCAACTAGTCCGGCAGACCTCACCGCATTGTTAAGCTATCACACCGTGCCAGGAACTTTGGATGTTGCCCGACTACCTCCCAATGGTCGCGCCATCGTGCGCACAGCACTCCGCGGAGCTCCCTATGTTAACCTTCGTAAGTGGCACTACTGTTGCGTCGAAAATATTTCTTTTCAAAATTAATATTCTCTTTGTCACCTCTAGCTGCAAACGACACTCAAGTGCTTGTTCTGACTGCTCAACCCAATGGTGTCTTGACCATCATCGAGGCCACAAAAAACATCACGGCATCCAATGCTACCCGTGTCGAAAATCTGGAGTTGGCCGTATGTCATGATGCTTCAACCCCATCAGTTGACTTGTCAGCTGATCGTATCTTCTTATTGATTTAGACTATTCCAAACGCGCTCACCATCCCTGGCACAATTGCAGCCACTGCTGCCCAAATTACAGAGCTTTCGAGCCTCGTCGCTGCTGTTAATGGTGCTGCCCCTCAGCTGTTCCAAGAGCTAGACCAGACGCCTGGTCTGACCATTTTTGCGCCAAGTCGGTCTCGTTCTTCTATTGTCTCATTTAATTCATGAGTCATTCGTTCAAGTTATTGATGGCATTCTTCCTTGAATAACTTCAGTCAACGCGGCTTTGGCAAACCCCCCTCCAAACGTGAACTTCCAAGGGATCCTTCTGAACCACATCGTCAATGTAAGCTTCTGCTTTGACATCTCTGTTGCTCTATTGTCCCGCTCCTTGGTGACCTTAACGCGTGCGTTTTTACAGGGAACTGTTCTGTACTCAACAACGATTGCAAACGTAACGAACGCAACCTCAGCTGGTGGCAGTCACATTGACTTTATCAACAATGCCACCGGCACTTACGCACGCTCAGGAGAAAAGGTCCTGGCTATTGTGCAGAGCGATATCATCACCAGGAACGGAGTTTTGCACCTTGTCAATGGCTTGTTTGAAGCCTCAACCGCTACCCCGACCTTCCCTCTAGTGAACCAAAACAACGCAGTCAGTTCCTGCCCTCTGCAAACTACTCACCACTCTTCCTCTCCAAACAGCCACTGATTAAGACATTGCAATCTTCCATTCGCACCTTAGACCGAAACCGCTGGAATCACACAGGTTGACGGGGCCAACTTGACCTCTACCGCCGCTCAAAATGCCCAGCAATCAAGTGGCCTCCGAACCGCGTCTTTCGCGGCTAGCATTGTCGTCGGACTCGCCACGCTCCTGGTTGGCGCGTTCATCTTTTAAAAAAAGTTTTCCCTCAAAAAACATGGGTGCCTGAAATTTGTAGTACTCTTTTGGCTCACAAAACGGCCATTGATGCTTTTGATCACCACAAGGTCAAAAACCAATGAGTCCCGCATGATCTGTCTGCTTAGTCATAACTTATCTCCCTTTTATTCGAACTGCTGCTGTTCTTTAAATTAATTCATTCTCTCGCTCTCATGCCGAGCGCAAAACCCCTCGCTGTCCTCTGTGCCCCGAGGCGGATTGACTTGCGAAAAACGGCTCATACGGGGTGTGGAGACATTTTTATAATGTAGTTAATTTTTTTTCTTCATCCCGTTGACCCACTTGCAGCAATGCCTTGTGTACGCACTTTTCATCCCTCGAGACGCTCTTCGCCGGTGTCATACTTCGAGGGGAATTCAAAGGCTCCAACCCTCACTCCCGCGAGCGGTTCGGCGAACCTGGAAGAAACTGAAAATATTAAACTCGTCGGTCCTAGTGGGACCAGACTCCCTCGGGTCTTGTTCCGGCGCCCTCTCCCTTAGCTTTTGCTAATGGGCAAACGGAAATTCCATTTGCAACTTCAGGTGTTACATGTGCCCCCATGTGACCATCGAGATATCAGGATAAGCTTCCAGAGGCCCGAGGAAGCTTCTATACTTCTTTGAACTGCTGGAATGTATGCTAAGATTGATCCATCAAACTTCTCTAAAAGTCCCCCAACGGCATCGCCCGGTTAGCTCAGTCGGTAGAGCATTCGGCTTTTACGCTCCTCCCTCCATGGGTGGCTGAGACCGAAATGTCGGGGGTTCGAGCCCCCCATTGGGCGAATTTTTGCGTTTTGTGTCGAGGACACATGTTTCCGCTGAGTGCGGTTGGTTTTTTTTGTGTGGACCTCAAGTGCATGGACACTCGCAGAAACAGACAGGTAAATAGACTGTATGATGGATGGTTCTGGAACTGATCTCCAGTGAAATTTTATTTCTCTGCACCAAATGGGGAGATGAAATACTACAACTACCAAAGCGACCCAAGGATGACGTGGAGAAAAAATAGACTCAGATGATGAAAGAGCAAAATTGAGGGAATTTAAAGAAGAGGGTTTTTGGGTCAAGAAACTGCAACATTTTGTGAGGCTCCTGCCACTGGCGTCACAGAGGCTGGCACTTTTGAGTGCGATCTTAATGTTTTTGCTTCCCCAAGAATTTTACAGTCAGAAATAGAATTAATTGATAGCAATATGTTGACTGGGTTGATCATGAGCATTCGAAATGATTGGTTAGATTTGGGTTCTGGAAGCGTGTTGCATAAATGAAGCAAGATAAAAGATAGCATAAGGGGCTGCGGGAAAAGCTTACATGGAGCTAGATTAACTGTATGATAAACAACACAGAATGTGGGGAATAAATTACCCATGAGATTGGTAGTAAGAGAGCGGGGATCAGCTGCGCAGTGTTTGTGGGGAATACAATAAGCTTGAATGGCATCCTTATTGTTTGATATGCATCTCTCCACAAAAAACGTATAGGTTTGAAAATCTGTCCATCATGTCTTCCAACTTTAAATTTACCTGCGGAGAGTAGCTATAAGTCACAATCAACTTCCACAATATTATGCGGGGACGAGAACAGCACGTCTATGAAGCTACATACCAAGCAATCAGTGCAATCAGAGAATTAGAGGAAGAATAAATTACATCGGTAAATAAATCAAGAGGCTGGGAAGCTTTTTCATTTATCAGGTGAGTCAGAAGACCCTTTTAGATCGTGAAGGGGGAGTAAGATGTTTTTTTCTAAGATATTTCAATGAGATAGTTGTTGAGCTGATGGTTCAGTCGAAGGAAGGTACTGCTGCTCAACAAAGTTGTGAATGATTGGGGGAGGAGTCGGAGGGGAGTATGAGCACTCAAATAAGGCAATTGGAATGCTGTTTTGTTCGCCTTCCTCGCTGGTTGGATTTGTATCGTCAGTGATGCCAGAGTCAGAGATGATGAAGGATTGTGGTGGCGACAAGAATCTCAGTTTCCGAGCTGGGGGAGGAGGGGCAAGACAAGAAGCTCGCTTCACTTCTGATCTCAGCGGCGAAGATTTACTTCTTGGTCTGTTGATTGCCGCAGGAACGGTCTCCGATACGTCAGATGGAATTTCTTGAGGGTAGGGAGATTTTCTCAAAATACCGTTTGCACTGTGAGATCTAGGCATTACAGAGAGACTATGGGTACGGTCGGGTCGAGTGGTAGATGGTGAGGCGGTTGGAATGGGTGGTAATGGAACGTTGGGCGGTGGGGTAAGTGGAGGGGTTCAAGAGTTCCCCAAGACATGGCCGTAGAACTGTGGCGTACTGCGGAAGGCAGCTGGAGGCAGAGAAACCAGCAGATCTTGTGGACTCATCGAGTGGTTTGGAGAATGCATGGCTTGCTGGAATGTCGATGTTGACTTGTCGAATGTCGGTGTGGGCTCGGGGGAAATGGGCGGCTGGAGGGATGTCTCGAGAACAAGCGCATACTGTGATTTTCGAGTGTTTGAAGGAGTTATCAAGGAATGTGTTCGGGATTCAGGCAGAATGTCAAGTAACCTGTGAGGAATGAAGAAAATGGATGGCACATCAGCAAATTAATCAGTCGATCAGTTTTCCATGTGGAATTGATGCAACGAACAATTTTATCCGACATCGAACGGGAACTGTGACGAATCAATCCTGCTGAATTTGGGTGTTTGGGCATTGCTTCAAGAATTACGGGCGTTTCTCGTAGGTAACCTCTTGGACTCAGGAGAGGAACCCTCGAGTCGAAATTGAGCCCGAGGAGCATGCCACGATAGATTCCGGCCGGAGAGGAGGAGGTAGCTCCATCTGATTAAGAAAACACAACATCAGCTTATCTGAAGGTACTGTTACTGCCTAGGCGATTGCGACTAACTTCCAGCGCTGGTGCGCCATTGTGGCTTATAGTGAAGTTCACAAATTCACTTGCTGGGGTATGAAAAATCAATTCTTTCACCTTTTCTTCACCCTGTGGGGGATTAAACACTTTTTCTATCCGAGCCAATAAAGGTCAACCGACCAAGCTTGAGGAAAGGTGAGTAGGGTTCAGGGACGGATCCAGAGTGAGAGTTGGCTGGAAGAGAAAGGTTTGTTTTGAAGAGGTGGAAGCGATCTAGAGCTTTCCTTCCTTCTCCTAGAGAGGCATGTGCAAGGCATAAAGCTGCACGGCGCAGAACACGCCTTGATGAAAGCGGGTTAAGGCCTTGGATAAAAGGCTTCCCCGCGTGTCGCAATATTCGAGAAGAAAAGTGAAAATAGTTGTTGCACGGAGGGAAGTTTGAACTTGAGGATGACGGGTGGGAGAGGAAAGAACGACGACTAGAGGGGTAAGGAATGGAAGGGGATCGATTGTTGAGAGTCGACCAGTGCGGGCAGGAACGAGGAGCCCAATAACCAACAACGCGCTAAAAAATCTGCGGGTCTCCGGTGGCACAAGCGACTCCTTAGCTTGCAGTGCATTTGTTAAGCGTAGTTTCGGGAGATCCAGAAATGATGAAACAAGTTTCTGGGTATGAGGGGGACGAGGGAGCATGAACGCCACTTTCCCCTGACGGGTCGAAGGCACTGCTCCCCGGTTGATAGGAGATGATACAATCCACAAACGTTCACATCGA
This sequence comes from Puccinia coronata f. sp. avenae, assembly GCA_002873125.1. Taxonomy (NCBI): domain Eukaryota; kingdom Fungi; phylum Basidiomycota; class Pucciniomycetes; order Pucciniales; family Pucciniaceae; genus Puccinia; species Puccinia coronata. Next base: position 54,278 of record PGCI01000447.1, on the reverse strand, counting down.
GAACACCACCCGATATCCGAGCAAGGGTTCATGCAGCCTTCAGGGTCCATTCGCTCTTACATCTTTCCCCGTTGCTTGCTTGGGGGGTTTCCCTGAGTTGGGTTCCGACCATGAATTAAGAGGATATGCCCTGATGTCGGTTTGTCTGAACGGCTCAGCAGGATCGATTGGATTTCCTTCGCAGGAAGCAGCTGCTGATGCATACGAGACGCGTACACAGCTAACAGTCATGTTCATGGAAGGTGCCCAGTAGAATATTCAACCTTGATATTGGCTCGGAGACGGTGAGCTTTCCTCACCTTTCCCTTCGTGCCACTTCAGAAAGCTCTAGAATCTTCGTATTGACGTCAGTGTTTGAAGTGCCCGCCCATACATCGAGCTCAAAATAGAACCAAGGAATCCTTACATTCAAGTACCGCGTTTTGGAGTATGACCTGGCCGTTGTGGAGAAAAACGGAGATCATGGTGAGGACTTCAGTGCATGGAGCCTATATACCCACACAAACACGTTAAACAAAGTGTTGGCAAATTCTCGACCGGTATCAAACCTGTGCTTGACAAGCAATTTCAATCAGCCACAATTTTGTCAATGATCACAAAATGATTGGATAACACCCTCAAATGTCTTTTAATACTAGGGGACTGTTAGTTAAGGTTGTTTCTACAACTTGAGAACCGGCCTACACATCAGAGTCTGATTTCTTGGTGGTCATACATACCCAAGCTTCTCAGCTTTCCTCATGTCTCTTCATCTAATTCTACTCTGGCTTGTATGTATATGCAAATTTCATTTCTGGAAATCAATGGTTTAACATTAAGCAAATCAACAGGAACCATAGAATCCCCCGGACCCCTTGACTCCTTAGGCAATTGGCGCCGAAGCGGGAGACAAGCAATGGGGAAACATGAGTTGAAACCTCCCCACTATATATATCCCTTCACTCCACGCTTAACCATTCATCTCCCCCGCTGTTGTGTTTTTTTTGTTGACCAAATATAGCAAAAATCTAACCTCCAGCCGGGCATTTTTTGAAAACCTTTGTTCTTCACCAGGGTATGAGCAGTCATCTTTCCCCAAGTTTTCTGCATTCAATCATAGGCTTTTTGCAGAGGTTATCCTGTGTGGTATCAATTCCAAAACGCACCTTGGGGCCACAACATGCAAACTGTGAAGTGTTCTCTACTCTGCCTTTTTCCGGACAACATTTTGTTACCGGAACCGGGAGCCTAGCCCCACCTTTCTATTTTATTGCTTTATTTGCCGCTCTCGGCTCTCTGTTGTCTCGCTACTCTCGGCTCTCTTGACTTGTCGCTCTTGGCTCTCTTTCAGATGTGCTCTGCGCGGATCCCCACAGCGCCTTCTTGAAAGCTTTGAAAGTTAAGGTTCATTCTTGTCCTGACTCTCCTCACCGCGTGAACCTCGCGGGGCAGTCAGTGCTTCTGCGCTTCGGGTCACGAATAGGACAATTAAATGGCGGCTCAACCACATATTGGCTGGGATTGCAGATTTGCCCTTATTTAGATAAATGGCAAAGGGGAAGACAAGGAGGCAGATGTGCCATTCTTGGAGTAGAATTTACCAAAAAAAATCAAGATGGAAGCTGAGATGCTAGGCTACAAATCTGTCAACTTTTTTTGTCCATTGGTGTACAGGGTTTTTTTTTTATAAATTGATGAAGAAAAAAAAAACAATAAAAAGGTTTTTTTGAATTATCTTCATTCTTTGCAATGCCCTCAATCATCCCCCAGCTTGCTGGACTGATTGAGACGATGGCCTTGGGCTTACACTACTCCCTTGTGCTGTCAGGCAAAAACCTTTTTTGTTGCTTTCCGCTTCTTGCTCATTTTTAACATGTGTACAGTGCACAACATTGTGCTCTTGCACCTAAAAAATAAAGTTGTGCCACATGGGTATCAATTTTTACATTTCTCATGAACAGTAGTGCCCTACAAAGAGTTGATGTCTGTGTGCAAATCCTTCTATGGAAGATTAGTTCGTTGTGCGCACATCACATTTTCTGGTGTGCTCATTAAACCTATCCTGGAACACTCAATAGTGCTACATTTAGTTTTAACTCGGGATCAACTTCCATGATAGCTGTCTGAAACTGGAATACCAATATTTAAAAACAGTAGTTCAAGAAGTGCTTGCCCAGGTAGCCAGACCTCCCGCCCTGATTCCCTGTGGAGGAAAGATGGTTGCTGAGGAAAACTCAACTCAGCAATTGTGCTGGATCAGAGAGGACTTGATTGGTGGCACAGCAATTTCTTAGATTATCCAAGCTGATAAGCCCAAGCAATTTCACACCCTGGTGTGCTCAATGCTCAACAAGGAAGCCAGCACATGCCTCATTATGGATTTTGGATTTTTCCTCAGTGCTTCCAAACTCTCAAAAGTCAGCACTGAAAACTCATATGGAGAATATTGACTATACTCACAATCACATGTTGTGTCTTTGAAAGATCCAGGGTGTAAATGAGCATTTTAGTTTCCATTTGAATCTTTTTTTGTATTCATTGAGTTCCAGGATACAAATTCCACAGTCTCCATGGTAGGTACTACTAGGCTCCACTAGAGTATCAACAGAAAAAAGTTAATATTGTTTTAAATTTGACCTCCTGGTGTTGTTGTTGTGGTTTCCACTTGGTCCTATCCATTTATTGTTGCCATTCATTTTTTCCACATGGTGTATGTTGGTATTGTGGCCTCACATGAAACATTTACCCTACCAGCGGGATCCAATGGAACTTACCATGGCTCAAAAGTGTGATTTTAGTGTGTAAGGGACAGGAATTGAAGTATATTTAACCATAATCAGAGCATGTATGACCATCAGGTGTACATAACAAGAGGCTGGGGCTTTGTGTGATGCCATTGGTTTCAGAAGGGGAACTGACACAGGGCGGCAAAGCCGCCCCTAAACCCTAGTATGTGATTAATTCCTCATGTGACTTCTCAAGCAGCTCCAAGAACATAATTTTATTTACCTATTTACAATCATCTCCATCACACATCAGCCACTTGAAGATAAGTACAGTCCATTGGCCACTTGAATATAAGTAAGTACAGTCAAATCTGTCTAACTGCCTACCTCTGGGTGGAAGGAATTTGCAATAGGGCTAGCCATTTCAAAGGTCACAACAGGGCCAAATTTACATTTGGTGGAACCAAATAGGTATGTGGTCTGGGAGGTTATGCACTCATGCAATTACTCAGTTAGACAGGTTTCACTGTAGTCTATGAAAAGTATCCCAGTTCTGGGATTCTGCCCATTGCTATTGCTTGAGCCAGTCAAATAAGGACCTTACCCCTTCTCCCCTTTCCCCTTGTCTGCTTATCCTACGAACTTAACACAAGTCCCTCGCCTGCCGGAGGCAGGGGCGCGAAGAGCCTCGCGCGCAGCGCGACCTCCCCCTCCCTGACGGGCGCCCCTGCCTCCGGCAGGCGAGGGACTTGTGTTAAGGTCGCTAATCCTGTTGATTTTGATATTGTGGCCAGAAACTCGACACTGATGGGTGCTGAACTTGTGTTGAACAAAAAAACCCATGCGCTGGGTCTGCAGTCTCAAAACAACCCCGCGCCGCTACTCTTGTCCGGCAATCATTCCGGCAACTATACAGGAGTGCTTCCCCGTCCCTCCCGAGTCCCTGCGGTCGGCACAATGCAACGGAGGTCGGCCGCTTGAATGTACATACAGAACAATGCATGCGATAGAGTCCTTGCCTCTCGGATGCGCTGCAGGACAGGACTTGTGTCAAGACTACAGAAGTCCTTGCTTCGATTCAACATCAACTTCCGTCCCGGGTATAGTCTGAATCCGAACCTGTTTGCTCTACAATGTTTGCACAGCGCTCCCACTTGTCAAGGAGCAGGTGCGCAAGACTTTTTCTGAGTGTTATGTAGCTGCACAAGCGGAAGCAGGGGTCCGTTACATATTTTAGCCATTTCTGTGCTGCTTGTTTGTTGTCACCTTTCTGCTCCGTATGCTTCATTTCTTCCAGCAATCAAGGTTCCACTTTTCTAAAAAAAATTGATTACCGCCCCCCCCCCCCCAAAGTCTGCTTCAAGCCCCGCTACTCTTAACTAGTTCGGTAAAAGGTCCTGCCCTTTTTGACCTCAAATACCTGCAGAATCATCTATACTCTAGAGATTCCTCAACTATACCTGCAGAATCATTTATACTCTAGAGATTCCTCAACTAGAGTGTGTAGGATGGCTTCGGAAATTCATATTCTCATAGGTGAGCCAGAATATACCCAAATTCATCCGTGTTCACCAAAAAGCAACGGATAATTGATTGATTGCATCGGGTAGTTGGGGCAGGTGCAGTGGGAGCATTCTATGGATCTCGCTTGCACCAGCCAAAGGAAGGAGTCAACGTGTCATTTATATGTCGCTCGAACTATGAGCAAGTTCAGGCAGAAGGGATAGAGATCGAGAGTAGCACGTTTGGCAATTACAGGATCCGACCCAAACGAGTATTCAAATCAGTCGACCAAGCCGCCGAGCTCGGTCCATCCGGAGTCGGGAGCAAATGGGATTATGTGATCCTATGTACAAAAGTCTTGCTGGACCGAGTTGACGACCCGGGATTGCTCTCGCCGCTCCTTGACATAGGCGACGACGGCCGGCCTCCGCCAACCTTGGTGTTGGTTCAAAACGGGATAGGCTTCGAGGATAATCATCGTCAGAGGCACCCCAAAATACCTATCCTCAGTGCCGTCACCTTCATCAATGCTGAACAACTCAAGCCCAACCTGATCAAACATAATCGCTGGACTCGTATCAGCATAGGCCCTTATCATAATTTCTCATCCTATATTTTACAACCTCATCCTCCTGTCAATCCTCAACTGGTTACACATTCTCAATCCCAGCTTAAGCTTTTGGTAACAATGTTGCGAAAAGGAGGGATTGATGATGCTGAAATGCATAGTGAAAAAGCTCTTCAGATCGTGCGTTGGCATAAATTGGCGATCAAGTCAGTAAAACATCCTTACTTGACTTCAACGTCACCCTATTTTCCGCTTATTCCGGTAACGAGAATACCAAAACTGATCAAATTGAAAACTGAAAAATTCTGGAGAGGTCAGTGCATCGATGAATCCATCCTCAATCATATCAGGAGGGATACCATCATCAGAGATGGTGAAGATCCCGCAGCTGCGATTACATCTAGAGGGATGTATGGAAGAGGTGCTCGAGGCGGGCAAGAAGATTTTTGGGATTGATAGTTTCCCACCGGGGTCAGCGAGCATTGAGAGGATCTTGGAGTCGTCCGCAAGGAGTAACCAACTATCGATCATCAAGCCATCGATGCTGGTAGATTGGGAACTCGGTCGGCCGCTCGAGATCGAGGCCATGCTTGGCCTCCCTATCCGTATCACCTCTCGTGCCGGCCTCAAAATGGGTCGTATCCAGTCGATGTACGCTTTTTTGTCTCAGCTGCAACTCGCTCGCTCGAAGACCACCAGTTTGAACTCAGCCAGGATTGAATCTTCTGTGACACCCCTCTCACGGCGCCTGAATGAATGCATTGGACTTGAAGCTTGACCTAGCTGTCTATTATTCCTATGGGTAAAGGAAGAGATCAGACTCAGTTCGCCGCCCTATCTTGTTCTGTCAGACAAACCTCAAACAGCTGCAAAGTATATGGCCGTCGTTGGACCAATGTTTTTCTACGAATGTAATTTTCTTTACTTTGAATATAATCAATCATTGTCTTTACAATCAAACTATCCAATGAAAAATAATCATCTCATTGTCTTTACATGAAATTGTAACATTCAATAAAAAAAATCCCATCTACAGTTGCGGACGTCATAAACCGGCAGTGCCCCGCCTGCAAACAAAAAAATGAGACGCGGGGCCTCCCCCCGGGGGCCAAAGTGTGAATACACATATTTTTATTACATTTTTGAACTCGCACGCATGTGTAGAGTTCAAAAATATAGCCGCTAAGCATTTGGGTGGCTAGTTTTATTTTTTTATTTTTCTATCATCAGGATTTCGGACAAACCTCTCTAAACCCATGCTTAAACACATAAGTATGGGTTTATGCATCAGAAAATCATGGGTTTAGGCCCCAATAGCCTTACAAATCATAAATAGACCGCATTTTTGGGCTTTCCTTGAGCTAAAAGCACCATTGTAGACCTCTTCTGGTGCCTTTTTGGCCCCTCTTTTTCCGGTTTTTTTCCCTTTTTTACCCCAAGATTTCGGACATCGTCAAAATCCAGTGCTGGTTTATGACGTCCGCAACTGTAACCTTGCGCGTGAGATATAATTAGCAATTATTAGGACGGTTCACATTGGGCCTAAATCCGCAACCCATCAGCAAGCGTTTAACCACACGCTCCTGCCAATTTGGCGTGGGACGCTTGCTGACGTGTGGTTACGGATTGCATAAAAATGGTCCAATAGGACGGTTCACGTTGGGATTTTACACATTTTTAAACCGGTTTTTAACCACCTTAATGGATAAAATTTCATAAAACATTCACACCTCTATGTCTGGATGTTTCAGAAGATTTGGATCAAGTCAAATTCTAAGTGAAAATTTTATGAGAAGTGTCATAAAATGGGGGTTAAAGTTGGTCATGATGCCCAACGTGAACCGTCCTAATGTGAACCATCTTATTTTGAGTTTCCAAATAGGCATTCTTCAGGGACTTGGCTCATGACTTTTGGAGATTGTGTTTATTTGTATTTACAGTGGCCGGCAATAATTCTTTGTCATTGGCCGCGCGCGGCGCCATTCACTTCGACAAAAACATATTGCTGGCCACTGTGCATACTAGTAAGAAATTTAATTATACCATCTTGCACTTCATCAAAGATGTACCCTTTTTCAGTTTGTCTTGTATGTGAATTAGACCCAGCCAAATCATGTGCCCATACTTTTCCCACAGACTACAGTTCTTCTCACGTTCATCAGTTGCTTGCCCTTGAAGTCAAGCATCTGAACAGTTTTAGTTAAGATACCCGTCCTTGATTGATATCCGAAGAGAGACAGGCTTTCCCGGTGGCCGCGGTGTTGACCAGCAATCAGCCACTTCTCTCACTAGGGGGGGGGGGGGGGGGGGACTGGTGGCCAGTGATAGGCACATGGGAGGGGCGCTCTGACAAGCAGTCATGCTCCATAACTGGCATACTGTGCGGTTCAAGTTACGGCCTCTGCCATGCCCGTACAATTGCTTGTTGGAGCTGACACGCGGCACGAAATAGGAATAGTTGAGAAACACGGGGAGTTACCCGCGCCTTGAGAGCTCAGAGGAGCCGTCGCGCAGTAAAAGTAGGGAGATGAAAAGGCTCAAGAATTACAAGAGGTTGTGGCTGGCCGTCGTTGCAATCGGACATCTATTCACTTGTGAAAAAAGATTATACGTGTGGAAATACACATGTATGTATGTCTTTTCTCAACTCAAAGTGAAAAACTTCTGCTTCAACCAGATTCGATAGTTTCAAGTTCCAAGTTTGATGGATCGATTATATTTCTTGGACAGTGGGGAATTCAAAGTGGACAGTCTTGCCGGTGAGTCGGTGGTAGACAGATGAGAAAGAGTCCAGCTTGTATTCCAATGAAGTGGCGTCCTTGGAGTCGAGGAAGCTGAAGAGGCAGGGGAAGCTTCAGTAAGCTTGGATCGCGATCGCGAAAAAAAAAAAAAAACTTCAGTGTAAAGGGGGGGAGACTGACACTTTCATGACCTTGGAACCGTCGGTGTGGAAACGGATTCGTTTTCCGGTGATCTCGGTGGGGTAAACCAAGTCCTCCAAGATCTTTTCATGCACCTCCTTCAAAGTACGGGAGCGGGGGCGCTGCTGCTTTTGTCTGGTGCCTCGGGTGGGCTTGCGCATCATTCGTCGTTGGCCAATGAAGACGACATGGCGATCGGAGAATTTCTTTTCCAGTTCCCGGGTCAATCTAGGATACAAAGAGCCAATGTGTGAGCCTTCATGAAGTGAGTTGAGTACATCGTAGTGGCGGGTGGTTAATTTACCGGCCTTGGACTTTGTGGAAGGCCTTGACTTGGGGAACGGGAACGAAGATCACAATGGCCTTGCGACCACCCTTGACCTCAACCTCGCGGGCAGCGCTGATCTGAAGGGGACGGAGTTCGGCGTTCAGGTCAGGGACGTTGGTCTCCAAGTCGAGGATGGCCTGAGCCACCAAGAGCTCGGTCTCGTCGGGAGTTGTGCGAGGAGCCTGAGGTTTCGAGGGAGGAGAGCCGGTGATAAGCCAATGAGCAACAAGAATGGAGACAAGACGATCATGAAACCCACGTTGGCCGTTCGCAAGATCTTCGTTTGGGCTGACATGGTGGACTTGAGGAAACCTGCTCGGGAGGCGGCGGAGGGCGGGGATACTGGGTGGGTGGAGCGGGCCGAGTCTGTCTTGCTGGGGTGGATGGTATCACTAGGTTAGGGCTGCGACGCGGTCCGCAGCTCTCGAGGGCCATCGGTCGAAACCCGTTCCCCGTGAACGGGGGGGGAGGGGCCGCGCCCACCGGATGTTGACCCCGCTGTTTCGCAAAACGTCCGGTTGAGACAACACAAAACTGCTTCGCTTCAATCATGCGCACTAATATACCAAGCACAACACAAGAGAAACTAACGCAAGGCATTAATTGGATGATGTTTTTATGAGTAGAAGCCCCAGATAGCTGTGGTGGGCAACAAAAACATGGTTCATCAAAAATTTGTGATGTTGGAGGGATGATATTTATGTTGAAGAGGGCGCCAAGAAGAACAAGAAACTTGTAGCCTGCTGGCCAAGCAGGCTGTAGACCGCTGGCTTTGCCTTCTGGTCAAGCAGGCTTTAGCCCGCTGTCTTAACCCAGGTACCTGTGAGGGGTGCAGGTATCTCCTCAAAAAACATGATTCTTGGGCACTTGCACCTGCAGTGGCAGACACAGGTAGCTGGGTACCTCTGGGAAATACCCACAGGTGTTCAAATTCAATTGAGGCCCAAATACTAGCTTCTTCATTGCACTGTTGAGGACCCAGGAGACCACCTATAGAGGTGGGTAACATAAAATCCCAGATTTTGGCAAAATTCATACATTGGGGGGCACCAGGGAATACTTTTTGTGGCCATTTCATACATTAGCGGGACTCAAAGTAGAGGCAAGTCAACTTGCCTGCCAATTGGCAAGTCACTCTGCAATGATCTCATGGAGTGATGAGTGAAAAAAAATTATCAAGGTTGAAAGAGGGGTGTACAACAGTTTGACTTGCCTGCATGCAGGCAAGTCGGCTTGTCAGAAAAAACGTGCAAGGCGACTTGCCAACTGGCAGGCAAGTCGACTTGCCCCAACTTTGAAACCCCCTATTTTTGTGCATTTTCTCAAGGCAAAATGCCACAGGGAACCCAAAATCCCCCATATTACAACTGGGTTCATGTGGGTTTTGGTGGATTTAACCGAATTTCAATGGAAATTCATACATGTTTGCCACATTTGGTGTGTACCCTTTTGGTTTTGTGACCCCATTCATGCAGATTTTGTGCATATCATTTTGACACTTTTTCTTAAAAATTCATACACTGGGTCCTCACTGTTGACAGGAATCTCCTGCGATCCTGTTAATGTACATACTAGCTTCCTGGGCTTACCCAGAAAGCTGTAACTAAACTAGCTTGTCTGGAAACAACTATATTTGTAACAAGATCACAGCCTAGTCAGTTTTAACTCATAACAGTTTAAATTCAATAAAATATTTTTTCAGTTTCTTCCTAACAGCCCAAAGCAATCATGATGATGGAAAGAGAAGCAGGCTTATAAAGCCTAGAAATTCGACCAGAAATCATCACAGAAGTCAACCAGGGAAAAACTGGAATAAATTTGAGGAGTAATTCTTCCTGTAGCTTCTGTCAGCCTCTTAGATCTCTGGATGTACCACAGATGGATTAAGAGAGCTACATAATGAAAAAAGATATTTAAATTTATATGTATAAATATATTTGAAGAGTATAAGAATAAGGTCTTGGTTAAACAACTCCCAAAAATTAGAGAATTGACTCCCAAAACTTGCGGATGTCAAAATTACCATGTCTCAGCGGCCCTGCAACCAATTGGGAGTACTTGATCATCCAATTCTGCATGAGAAATGGGTGTCAGCGGGATAATTTACAATATATTAACTTTGAATCCAAGCTGCAACCCCCATGGGAGTTGTTTGACCAAAAACAAGGCTGAGTACGGGAGTCAATCCCCAGAAAACTCCAACCACATGTCAGAGCCAGCATCATTGGTTTTACCTAGGATGCTTGAATATATTTCACTCCTCAGCCGTAATCCAAATTCATCAGTTGTCACACATGAAGCTGGCTTTTTTGATGAGGTTTTGAATGGGTAAATTACATGTGCTGTTGATTTATCCTTGAAAGCAGAATTCAAGGTATTACATGAGGCTTTGTTTTGAAAGTTTGGGGGCTCTGGAGGAAGTGATTGAAAGTATAAACAGTGATGTGAGAAATTGCCCCAGGAATAATGTACCTAAGTTTGAAGGCTAAGATGTGAGTGCACTGGCCAACTACAACTGTGTAATTTCAGCTTGAAAAAAGAATAAAAGGTCCTCTATTGTGATCTTTAATAATTATTTTATTCATTGGCTCCTACAACTCAATCAGTTCAGCTTTTGCAGTTAAGAAAAGTAGGAATAGAAAAACTCTACTCATAAATCACATGCCTACTGCTACATTTGAATGTGGGTGTATTCTGGAGCTAATATGCTCCAAAAATACTGTTTAGGTTACTACCCAATTGATATTAAAGTTTGGGGTGCTTGGCCCCACTAATTACGGAGGAATTATTATTTTTTGATTATTTTTGAAACTGTTCCTGACGACTCTCAAAAGGCATATTAAAATTGGAGAATCAACTCCCAAAAATGTGCCGCAGTATTTTTACTTCCACGCTCATTCACTGGGTGGTTGAAAGATAGTAATTTTGACGTCCGTGAGTTTTGGGAGTTGATTCTCTAATTTTTGGGAGATGTTTAACCAAGACCCTAAGAATATGTCTCAAGTGTATATGTATAAATATAAATAGAATTGATGCATCCTGCTGAAATAGAATTAACGAGTAATTGGTTAAGAGAACAAATAGGATCAACAAACAACAAATAAGAATAAAGCTGAGTTCCTCCCTGATAAGAGAAAAGTTGCCATCCAGAACTTCTATGGTTACCCAAACTAGCTGAGCCATCATAGTGACCTATCTAGCTCAGCTCTCTACACTTTTCTCTTCAAGACACATGAGGTCACAGTTTCACTCCACAGAGACAGGCATCTTGATCCACTTCCAACAGACACCTCATAATCAGGTGCTTTAAAGAGAAGATACAAAAGCAAGCTCTCCTTCCTTTTTTCTAATCCTTCATTCCCTCAGATTATAATAATAGCTTAGAGCATCCACCCTTGTCTCTGTAAAACGCCTCTTTAGCTCCAAAATACAGCTTTTACAGGCCTCCTCAAACCCTCGTGCCCTCTTTAGGGCTCTTGAACACGAGAATCTTTAGGAAAATTTGTCTGGCTTGCTAAAGTTACAAACTCCAACCAACAACGGTGCAACCATTATGCTAAATGTAATTGTAGGAGCCTGTAGCGTACCTTAAAATAGCGGCGCTACAATGTAGCGGTAGCGTATTTCTAGGCCGCTACACTACATGTGTAATTTTAAAGCATGTATCGGCACAGCGCTACAATACACCCTTTTCTGATTTGGAGTATTGCTTGGACCAATACGCTACAATTACGTTACCAATACATCTGCCAATGTATTGGTATGTAACGGTCAGATAGGTTCACCTGCCTATGTACGGGATATATGCATATATTTTGCATATATTTACCATACATATTGCAAAACGGGTGTACCGGCAGTACACCGCCTAGAATGCAGAGCATCTGAGCGGTGAGCGCGGCGCAGCTCCTTGCGGGACTGAGTTTGCCTGCCAAGCTCTATGGCAGCTGGGCGTGGCGCAGTGCCTGGGGGTACTGAGGTCTCCCTCAGAGCGCTGTGCCGCATCCAGCTCTGCAGCGATGAAGCTGCAGAGCAGCTGGGCGCGGCGCAGCCCCTGGGGGGACCGAGGTCTCCCTCAGAGCGCTGTGCCGCATCCAGCTCTGCAGCAATGAAGCTGCAGAGCATCTGGGCATGGCGCAGCCCCTGGGGGGACCAAGGTCTTCCCATTTCACCTGTTTGACCGATACAGCCGCTACTGTATTGGTACCGTAGCAAAGTATTGCTACGATACATGCTTCTCAATCATGCATGTATCGGATGCACCGCTACTGTGTAGCGGTAGCGTATTGCTTGCGCGCTACACTACAGCAATGTTGAGATTTAGTGTAATTGCAAGCAATTACAATACAATGTATAGGCCACTATGATACATGTATTGTAATGGTTGCACCGTTGCTACCAAGCCTCTCTAAGCCAACCTTGGCAAGTCTCTCCTCAACACAAGGCCTTGCAAGATCACACAAAATCTTCTCAAACAAGTTCAACTTGCGAGAAACTTCTTCCTCAGCACCCCACTCAACAACTCGCAAGACACTCCACAAACAAATAAATACAACATGTCAAAAAATAGCGGTCTTGACTCATCTCTTCTAGATCTCTCCCATCTTGAGGAAGGGAATGGCTTCTGTAACTTCTATAAAACCGTCCCCAAGTGAGCTGTTTGTCTTCTTAACCCATGAAATGGTCTGTAGGAGTATCAGACCCTTCTCTCCCTCTCAACCCAACAATATTGCCAAAGGGAGAGTAGGTGGATGATATCCTTTTCAGACCAACAGTTTGTAGAGGGGAGAGGGAAAGTGGTTCCCTACTCCCTCTCCATCAATCCTTGACCAATCAGTCCCAGAGGGGACAAGGAGCATGTGATGCTTACAAGTATGGATTCTCTTTGTTGAAGATATATATATTTCAGCCAGTAGTAGTCTATGCACAATGAATAGATAGAAACAAGAAATGAATCAGTTTGAGAACATAACTAAGACCTGAAGGACAGACATGAAATGAGAGACAAGAAGACTACTAACAGATGAACACAGAGATAACAACCACCAAGAAGATAAATGACACGACGACTATTGAAGAACCACAACACACACAACTATAGAAAACAAAGAACATGAAAAGAAAAACAAGGAACATTAAGTGAGTGAATAACAGATAAACACTAGATGTGACAAGACTGAGAGGTGTTGAGAATAATACCTCACAACAAATTGACAACTAGAATGATCTTGAAACTCCTCCTGAAGCGCCTATTTCTTCAGTTCTCTGATCTAGGTGATGAACGGAGTCAAAGGTTAATGTGTGGTCTTGACAGTGAGTAGTCTTGATTATGAATACCTGTTTGATCTTGTACTTGTTTGATGTTGACTTGTTCAATGACTTGTCTTGATCAAAGTTGGAAATTGAGTGGCCTTCTTCAGAGATGAAACAAGAATCTTGATATAAGCGGTTCTTCATGAGCAATACTAGTGAGATTGACAACTGAGGTTAGGTTTCAACAAACATGCATATGCATGTGCAGGTCACTCCCACAACAGAGCACACTACTCCCTCTCCATTTCTTGTCCAATTGGTCCCAGAGGGGAGAGAGTGAAGCAATGTGTATCTCTCCCTTCCTTGACCAATTGGTCTCTGAGGAGAAAGGGTGGCGGAGGGTACTAGAGTGTGTACTTGCTCTCCCTTCCAGGACCAGCCAATCAGTCCCGGAGGGAGGGCAATGAGAGGAATTCATGTGTGTGTACATTGTGCTGGTTGTTCCTCAGGAGCCAGTTGGTGCAGTAAGAGCGGTTTGAGGTATCCAATGTGCATTATCAAATCCGGCTACAGATGTGCTAAACTAGACATGAGGGCTGGGGTGCCCTGATCAGTATGTCCTCCGGAGTTAGCTAACTAGCCACTACAGACCAACAAGGGTTCTTGCGGGTCTATAAGCTAGCAATACAGCTGTTAGGTAAAATTAGTTAGCTATATATTTACCCAGACAAGGGTGGATGCTCTTACTTACCCATGATTAGTACCTCCAGATTATTAACCAGTATTTTATAGCAAGTTACATCATACTGAATTTATCCTTCATTTCATATCAATCAATCCTACTGATTATTTTTTTGAATGTTTACATTTGTAAAAATAAGGTGAAGATAGCCATGAAGTTTCAGCAAAAGTTATTTTGTTGACTATTTCTATAAGAAAATCATCATTAATATTAATGCATTGTCATTGCATTAATTGAGATCAATTTCTTCAGTTGATGATCAGATGAAAATTCCTTCTCATAAAATTGTTGTCCATAACAGTTAACAAGAAGTCATTTCTTGTTTTATGATTCATTACAGTGCTCTCTTGAGAAATGAACATCTAAAATTGCTGTTTTATTTCCATAATGGATGGTCATCTTGACTTAAAAAATCACTTAGAAAACCTCTAATTCTATTTTTATATCCTTTTTCAATTAATTACATGTCTCTAATCAACAAGAACCTGCAAATTTATCTTCAAATCATCTGTCCAAAACATGTGAGTAAGATGCCAGGTTGCTAACTTGAGGTCACACTTATCAACTCATTCCTACAATGTAATCAAATATCTTTCTGCAGAGATGGCCCCTGTGAAGCCAGGTACCTGTTTTTATCCAGGTACCCACCAATTTTATGGCCAAAATCAGACACCCGCACCTGCTTTGACCTGGGCAGGTACCTGTGGGTACCTGGGCAGGTGTAGGTAGCCAGGCAGGTAAACCAACCTGCTTGCCAAACTAACCCAGCAAGCAGGGGTACCTGCTTGCTGAGCTAACTTGGAGAGCAGGTTGTACCTGCTGACCAAGTTAACTTGGAAAGCAGTTTGTAGTGCTCAGGATGTAAATGGGCTGGCCCACCAAGTCAAAAACTGTCAAAACCTGGCCCACCACACCAAAAAAGTTCAATTATCTATTCCAGCTTGGGTTGGGATTGGCCCAGTTCTCATAAACTCTGTCCAAAACTGAATGGCATTCTATTGGTCTAAAGGAACCCCACAGGGCAACCTGGCCCATTTACATCCTGAGGTTGTACCTGCTTACCATTTTAACTTGGCAAGCAGGTCATCTGGGTAGTTACGCTACCAGTAACAGTAGTGTAACAATATTGTAAAGGTTTTTGGGCTGTCATTGCTACCATTGCTGGTAATGCGCAGTGTACTACAATATAAGACATTGCAGAGGGGAAGTTTTTGACACTGTTACAATATTGGCATAGTACTGGCAGATTTTGAGTGAAATAAAAAAAAGCAAATTTAAGGCTTAATTGAGGCTTTTATTAGTCATTATTGAATTATTATAACAATAACATGTGACTTTGCCCGTGATGGCCTTGAGAAAAGAGGCACATTGTGGTACGTGCAAGGTTATAAATACAAACGTTATCAATAACATTAACAAAACTCTGCAGTAGCTGGGGCAGTTAGAGCATCCACCCCCGTTGGGGTAAATCTTGGGTCAGCCTTAAGGCACTCCAAAAAATTACTAGGTGCACTCCAAAAGTGAGTGCATATAAAATGCACTCCAAATTTATTGGAGTGGGGGCCTCAGCACACTAATCACACTGGGAGTGTAGCAATAGGTACTCCAATGATCTTGGAGTGCACTAGCAGGTACACCTTTTGTTGCCAAATATGTTGAGTGCACAGACTGTGCACTCACTTGAGGTTAGAGTGCATCATGGCAGCACTCCCTTTGAAGCTTTTTTCTTCTCTCAGAAGGGTACTTCAGATAGAAATATAGTGTCCACACTCACACCAATCTCATTTGCTCAAGTCACATAGTTGACAGTTGTCACTCCATCCAACCCCAGCATCACAATTCAAAATAACTCCGGCAATCTATGTGTACATGCTGGCCTCGCTTCTGGAACAACAAGACAAAGGAAACTCCGCCGCTCTCCTCCCAGATGACCCATCCAGAGCACCGTCTCCAGCAGATCACCTTCCGGATTGTGCAGTGGTCTTGCCTTCTGAGGCTTTGGGGGACAAACAATCAAACACTGACAATTCACCCTCCAACAGCAATCCTTCTCCCAGACTCCTTGTTCATCAATACCACTTGCAATCCAATTCCAACTCAAGAAGAAAGAAAAACCAAGCTCGCGCGTTGAGCTCATCTTCAGGGAAGATGGGGCTCCAAGCTGAGAACCTTGACAACATGCTCTTCTATGATCAAGGACCTGCTCAAACAAAAGGAGTTTGAAGACCTGCTACATCTTGCAGCTGACGGGATGTAAACCTTGGTGATTGACAGTGCAGGCAAGATCAGGAGCTGGGAAATCAACAACAACGTCAAGCAGGAAGAACTTGATCTGCCCATTGCCAATCTCTCCCCTCAACCCAATCCTGAATCAAATCAATGTGCTGGTGATTCTGTGTGGGTTGCAGTCAGCAAGCAAGGAAAATTGGCTGCTTGGGGTAGCTTTTGCGTGGACCAGCCACTGGATGCTGGAAGATGTGGATGCAGAGGAGGGGTCAAAGCTCAGTTGAAGGCTGATGTTGTTTGTTCCAGGCACTTTGCAATGAGCATGACATACAAATCACATGCTTAAGCCACTGGGTGGAGACCCCCAATTACCCTGATAATGGCCCAATTGCCCATGCGTTGGACCTTTCTGGTAAGGCACTGTACATTTCCCAATCACAATTTTTTGTTGTGAGGGCTGAGCTTCACAGCTTTTGCAAATCACGCCCCCGCCCCCCATAAAAGAAAACTTGGCAACACAATGTTTTGTCTTGGCACTGTACAGGGGGCTTTCCTTTTAGTTTTTGGAATTTGGGAATAGCTTCTGTTGGGGTTATAGAACCAATGGGAAGGCTTCCACTCTCAAATGCAAATGCACAACATTGGTGCAGGCTACAGCACAGCCAAAAACATTCACTGATCACTTAAATAAGTTCCCATGAACAGATATCTTGAACCCCCTAATGGTGAGTATTTGATGGAGACATGTATTGAAATTGTTTGTAGATCATCAGGTAGTTCTATGTGATGAGCTGGGCCTGTCTTGCATTACAGATGTTTACCATCTGCAGAACAACTTTCTCATCATATACACATTTTCACCTTTTTTAAGAAGATGCAAAACATTATGCTAGGGCAGGTGGTATGATATCAAGCAGGAGTGAACAAAGATTACAGTCACCAGAAGGAAGGAAGGAAGAAATCAAGGAGAGGAGAGGAGAGGAGAGGAGAGGAGAGGAGAGGAGAGGAGAGGAGAGGAGAGGAGAGGAGAGGAGAGGAGAGGAGAGGAGAGGAGAGGAGAGGAGAGGAGAGGAGAGGAGAGGAGAGGAGAGGAGAGGAGAGGAGAGGAGAGGAGAGGAGAGGAGAGGAGAGGAGAGGAGAGGAGAGGAGAGGAGAGGAGAGGAGAGGAGAGGAGAGGAGAGGAGAGGAGAGGAGAGGAGAGGAGAGGAGAGGAGGAGAGGAGAGGAGAGGAGAGGAGAGGAGAGGAGGAGTGGAGAGGCCTAGACCCTGACAAGAAGGGTGGAAGAAGGGACAAGGCTAGGTTACATGCTCATGCAGTACATCTGACATTGCATGGAAGATTGGAATAAAGTAGAAGGCAGTACATCTAACAACATATGGAAGATTGGAAGAAGTTAGATGGCTAGGCTGTGTCATAGTTACACAGTACATGTGACAGCGCATGGAAGATTGGAAGAAGTTAGATGGCTAGGCTGTGTCATAGTTACACAGTACATGTGACAGCGCATGGAAGATTGGAAGAAGTTAGATGGCTAGGCTGTGTCATAGTTACACAGTACATGTGACAGCACATGGAAGATTGGAAGAAGGCTGTGCAGGAAGGATATGCAAATGGTGTCATGCATATGCTAAATCCATAGCACCAGAAGAAGGCTGTGCTGCAAGCACTGGGAAAATCATGCATGCATACTGTGTTAAAACCATAGTATGGGCATTCATGAGCAACAACAAGAAGGCTGTGTAGATGGGGTGACCACCCCCTGCATGCAGGTGGGGTGGGGTGATCCCCCGCATGCAGATGATCAGGTGATGCCCTGCAATATGCAGATGATCAAGTGATGCCCTGCATGCAGATAAGATATTCCCCTGCAGCATAAATCCCTCAAAGGACTTTCCCCTGCAGCATAAATCCCTCAAAGGACTTTCCCCTGCAGCATAAATCCCTCAAGGGACCTTCCCCTTGGAGCTAAAATGCCTCACTTGTCAATATAAAAGGAGGCCTCTTCCTCACCCCAAATCCTCTTTTTCCCCAGCCACTTCCATAGTCTCCAAGAGCAGAGTAGTGTGCCTCTCAAACTTTTAGTAGTACTTTTAAAAGTTTAGCTTATCATCCTTCTTCCATCCATCACAGTAGTCAGTGTTAGTCAGCCATCAATCACAGTAGCAAGTACTAGTCAGCCATCAATCACAGTAGCAAGTATTAGTCATCCATCCAGCACTACTGTAAGTATTTATCACAGTAGGCAGTGTTTGTCAGTCATCAATCACAGTACAGTAGTATTAAGTGTTAGTCAGTCATCAATCACAGTGTAGTAAGTGCCAGTCAGCCATATTCAATGACCAGCACATGATCATCAGTTACAGTATATAGTTTCATTCATCACCAACAGTTTCCAAATCAACTCTTCCACTTCCACTTTCAATCATTGATTCCCCTGGACTGATTACACTACCTACGTCTTCTAAAACAATCTCATTGATCTTTACTAGTTCCTAGTCTGATTAAGAGTCTACACATTCCATTGCAGAGAAGTCTTACAGCTGGTTTTGGACAGGTTGGATATATAAGGTTTAGTTCAGCCCATCCCATTGACATCTGACAACTTCCACCGGGTCAGCGGACTGACACCGGAGCAGACCGACGCGGATTTGGCTCATCGCCTTTGGACCGGAGATTGATTGTTCGCACCAAATTCCACTTTAAACAGCCAAAACCAGAACCACTGACCATCCATGCCTTCACAGGGAGACACACTTCAACACCACAACCACAACCACCTCACACATTCAACGGGTATGTCCATTCCAGAACTAGCTTTTACTCGGACATAGTCCCTTCCTCAAATGCTCTGTTCATCGAACTAACCATCTTGTTTTGTGACAGGCAACCTCGAGGCATTCTTGAGCAGGTCGTGTGTAACATTTATCCATATTTCGTCTGGAGGATATTCCAAGCACGGTAGATAGTCTCCTAACCACGTGATTCGGATACATTCCATGGCATCCAACTTGTCTCAGTGATTTCCAGCGTCCATCGCCGCTCCAACTCAACGCAAGTCCTTTACTTACAGAGGCATTCAACGCTTAGTTCTCAAGCAAAATAAGATAACTGGATTCATAACAACTACACTAGCTCAGATTATTAACGATGGAAATCTCAATCTCAAACTATCAAAACCAAATCAACGAAGATGAAACCCGATTCCGACTCATCGAGCTCATCTCCAACATAGCTCATCATCCGCCCCTTCACAGACTTACGGACGTTCCCATCAACTTTGATTTGAGCTTGTTTGACTCCAACCGCAACCCACTCCTGAAGGGCAAACATCGATACCCAATTTGCCCACAGAGACAATCAACCTTGTCCAAAAGCCAGATTCACGGCTCATGGAGATTGACCTTTCCCACCGTAGAATTTGGGGCGCGGTTCCTCCAGTATGTGAGTCAGTTCTCCCCACAACAATTTGGGTTCTCTTACAACGTCAAGTTCGAACAAGCGACCACTCCACTCAAGGGAAAAGGAATCAAGATCAAGCAACCTCCGCCCACTTTAGTCCAGAAACTCAAGGAAACTGTCTTCACCTCTCCGTTGCAAGAACGTGAACTCGAAGCAGAACGTCAAAAAGCAGCTGATAACCGCATCCATCTAGCTTCGATCGAATTCGGTGGATTAAGTGGACAGGACCATCTCACCCCAGATACCCCATTCAGATCTGAATATCAACTGTCCTTTTACAACCCTCTCGTTGCCCCAGGTGTGATCATCGACAAGGAACGCAATGCCCATAAAGACCCAGCTACGGTTTTCGTCGATCAATCCTCTGCTGAGATTGTTGTCCGTCGGGTGTATCAAAATAGCTGTGAACACTTGACAATTATTCCTTCCAAGACGGTCAAGCGAATCGAGACCCATGCTTCTTCAGTTTTACTCTTCACGGAATACCCTCCCACCTTTCATACTGGCCCGCACTTTAATACTGAGGATGATATGGTAAGCATTCAAGCACGAGAAGTCATCAACTCTCATCTTTGTTTTCCTTCTTCCAA
This sequence comes from Puccinia coronata f. sp. avenae, assembly GCA_002873125.1. Taxonomy (NCBI): domain Eukaryota; kingdom Fungi; phylum Basidiomycota; class Pucciniomycetes; order Pucciniales; family Pucciniaceae; genus Puccinia; species Puccinia coronata. The sequence goes on along the minus strand of PGCI01000447.1, from coordinate 33,982 downwards.
AAACTCGTCTTTTGACCGAGCTCAGACTTATTTTTCGCTAACGGGTTGGACACTTTTTTTTTTTTCAGTTTTCGCTCGCCATCATGTTGAGTTCACAAGCGGTGAAAACTCGTCAGGTTGGTTTTGACGCTGCTCAGAGAAAGGTCATTGCATTTGCATCACACGTGATCAAATTAAATTTCCTCAACGAGAAACAATGCAAGGAGTTCTTGAGCCAACGCCATCGTTTCAGGCTCCCAAGAGTCATCCACTTCGACCGGGGTTTAGAACGCACTGCTGTCTACACCGATGCCAATCTGCGTCAGATTCACGAAATCAATGCGCGTCTCAACTTAGCCGTCAGCTTTCAACTCGATAGTTTACTATACAGTCTGCTCTTGAATCCTCTCCAAATCATTCAACTCGGTGGTCTAGTCAAGAATATGGAACCCAGTGTGGCTGAACGCGCCTTGATCAGGCTTGCCTCTGATTTGACCTCGGCTCATCTCGAAGAGCCACAGGCCGATTGGCAACATCCAGTCGCCTCGTTTTCCAGTGATCAGCTTGTTGAAAAATTTAACGCCGCGCTCGCACGAGTCAATTCGAGGTCCAGGAACTTGTTCGACCGACAAGAACGGCTTGACAATGCCTTCAAATGTCGCTCCGTCACCATCACGCCTACCACTCTGATTCTCGAGGGTCCGCTACCTGAAGAGAGCAACAGCATTCTCAGATTGTACAACTACAATTCCGCCTTCATTCGAGTCGCCATCCGCGACGAAGATGGCTCCAACCATCACCACGATCGCGAGGTTGATGGACGCGCATTCCTGAGAAGCCGTTATCGCCCATTCTTGGCCGAGGGTCTGAACGTTGCTGGACGTCGATTCATGTTTTTAGGGTATTCCTCATCAGCTTTGAAGTGCCATCAGGCTTGGTTTGTCTGTCCGTTCTTCCACGAGGGCAAGATAGTGACCGCCGAGGTAATCCGGAATCGAATGGGAAGTTTTTCGAATGTGTAAGTTGTCTTTCACCAACGTGCCTTGTTTCCTCCGTATTGATGCATGAATGGCACCATAACTTGAATGATAGCAACAAAATACCAGCTCGATATATGGCTCGAATCGCTCAAGCGTTCACGACTACACAAAAGGCAGTCACCTTATTGCCCTCTCAATTGAGAAAGATCCCCGACGTCGAACGCAATCAGTCAGTTTTTACCGACGGAGTCGGTACCATCTCAGCTTCTTTAGCCCGACAGGTTGAGCAGGCTTTGTTGGGTTCGATGATGGTATTGAAGCGCAGGAATGCGATGAATTCTTCTTGCTACCAGATCCGTTTGGGGGGCTACAAAGGTGAGTTGTTCGCTCCCATCGTCTTGGTGATGGTGATCTGACGCGTGGGAACTCTTGGAAGGAATGCTTTCCATTGATCCTACTCTTCCGGGAGAAATCGTTAACTTGAGGCCTTCGATGAACAAGTTTGACGGCGATTCCTTGACTCTCGACATCGCGAGTTCCTTTAGACGACCATTGCCAGCATTCTTGAATCGCCCATTGATCAAGATTCTCGAAGATCTCAAGATACCCAGTCATATATTCCTGAACGCGCAACAAAAGACTGTTCAATTGATCGAGCACTCTCGTGCATCTTTTCGCCAATCTGCGAAGCTCATGGAAAAAGCGGGCCTAGGCTTTTCCTGCAACTTTCCCAAAATCTTAAAGCGCTTCTCGAGCCTGATGCGCACGGATAAAACAGATGAGGCGAGCACGACGTTCATCGACGATTGCTTAGATTTAGCCATTATCGAATGTTTGCGGGACTTGAAGTATCGTGCCAGGATTCCTCTCGAGGGTAGTTATACGCTTGTCGGGGTCGCAGACGAGGATAGATGCTTGCAACCAGGCCAGATCTACGCGTGCGTCCAGGAGAAAGGCAAACCGAGAAAGTACCTGTCCGGGCGGATCGCCATTAGTCGATCGCCTTCCATCCACCCAGGAGATGTTCAGGTGGTTCAAGCGATAGGCAGGCCACCATCGGGATCCGAGAGATTGAATGCCTTAGTCAACTGTGTGGTTTTTTCTGTCTTGGGTGAGTGAAGCAATTTGTTGGCTACTCCCGGCACAGGTGTAAAAGAGCTGATAATCTTATTCTAAACCTTGCTCAGGAAATCGGTCACTGCCATCTTGTTTAGGTGGAGGCGACTTGGATGGGGATCTGTATTCATTAATTACGGATTCGCGTATGATCCCATACGACAAAAATCTGTGCAATCCTGGTAGCTACCCCCCGGTGGACATGAAGAGACTTCCGGAACCCTGCACGTAAGAAAAACAAGCGATTTGGTCCTGTTTGACTCTACTTGTCACATTAAAGGAACCTCATTTTAACCCATCTTCATTACGGGTTTTTTTTTTTTTTGGTTTTAGCATTCTCGATGGCGTCGACTTTTTCTTAGATTATATCTCGAGTGACCTTGTGGGAATAATCGCGACTAGACATCTCCAAATTGCCGATCAGGAATACCTCGGCACATTACACCCGGATTGCTTGAAGTTGGCCCAATTACATTCGAAGGCCGTTGATTATCCAAAGACTGGGTATGCGGCTTGATTGCCTTTTTCTCTTTTGTCCCTTGGGTCTGATATTGATCCGAATTGACCTCTTCTCCTCTTTTGCCAACAGAATGCCGGTCACAATTCAAGATTTGCCCAAGGTGGAATCTGCAAAACCCGACTTCATGTGTCCAGAGTACATGCTCAACGTTCACACTAAGAACAACAATGAGAGATACTATCAATCTGAGAAAGTATTGGGCCAATTATTCCGAGCAATCCCGTCTGAGCGAGTCGAGTTTTTTGAATCTGGGCCATCGAATGGACTCCTCCCTCAGAGCATTCCCGGGAGACGTCGACGCAAACAAACGCAGGAAGTAGAAAAATTGGACCCGAATGGAGATATTTCACGAAGGCTCAGGACTGTACTACAAGCGCGAAAAATGTCGGACTTTCCTGACCCGATTTGGATCGAGGAGTTCGAGCGATTACTAGAAGCGTTCAGCCAAGAATTTCTCAAGATTTGTCAACAGAATAGCTTGAGCAAATCTAAGGCCAAGTTCGGCTCGTCGTGCTTGAGCGAGATGGAAGCGCTCGTCGGTGTGATCTTGAGTTCCTCCTCCGACCGAAGACTTAAAAAAGAGACGATCGTCCGATTGCAGGACCAAACCAGTGAATTGTTCGATACTCTCAAGCACGAGATTATCGGTCAAGTGGACGATATCTACGAGGATGCGGACGAGGATGACGACGACCGCACGATCGACAGGTTCAGCCTCGACGAACTCAGCTTGACCCACGTCCCTAACCAAACGTTGGTCGCGAGAGCTCTCGCCGGCTGGTTCGTCGCCACCAGGGCTGATCAAAAGCTCTTCGGGATCCACAGCTTCGGCCTCGTCTGTTTGCAAATGTTGTGCTCTGAACTCCGCGTTTAACACACACACACACACACCCTGCCCCTGCTCGAAATCTTTCTTGCAGATAAACCCTTCTTGAAGCCACCATATCCCGCTTTCTCTGCTCCCTCTATATCTGTATCGCGAACACGAAAAATGTCAAGAAAAAAAAAGAGAAAATGGATCAAAAAAAAAAGAGAAAATGGATCAAAAAAAAAAGTCAAAATGCAAGAAAAAAAAAGAACCCCCCCAAAAAAAGTCAATACGAAAAAAGGAAAGGGGGAAAAAACAGAGGAATCGGAACTGGTTTGCACCAACCAGCATCCATACCGCATTCGACCGAAACCCGAAGGAAACATCGCATTTCATCTCACATATTCATTCTGTATCTCAATGCTCAATGTACATAAGACAATCTGTCTCTATCTTCAATATATCTGTTTCTCTTGAACAATAACAATGTCTCAAAATATGATGTGGTGCTGATGATCTTGCTCGGGAAGCCAGTGGGGTCAAGACTAGGGACTGGCGGACATGCAGAAGACATTTTTGTTTTTTGTTTGTTTTACGTGTCTGTTGACCAAGGAATAAAGTTGTATGTATTGATTTGTTTAATTAAGAAAAGCTTGCTCCGTTTTCGGAGAAATGTGTTTTGGGAGAGAGGTTTTACTACATATGAATAGAGAGGACAGGGCCATGGGATTTTGACTGCTTTAGAACATTGTGTAAATATGTAACTCAGAATTTTCTGGTTACATCCAGCTCCCAAGTGTTAACAGGCATAATGAGGAGCTTCGATATGGAGGTGAAAGGTCCAAGAATGTCCAATATACTTTAGATGCGTCTAAAATGCCTAGCCCCTCTGGTGTGGTGCAAGGCGAGCTTGAAATCAAAACAGTCCAGCTATATGTAGCTGATATTGCATCAGCTAACTTCGGGGTAAGGGATACAACCATTCGTGCAAAGGGAATCACATTCCTCAATATTGATTCAAAACTAAATGGGAGAAGATTAACAAAGAAGGATGGCTAAAGCGATGAACACGAAAAAAAGGCTAGAAAGATCAAAGAAGGAAGGCTAGAGCAATCGATAAAGAAGGAAGGCTACAACAGAAGTTAAGATAGGAAAGAGAAAGAAGGACAACCAAGAGTGCACTACGAGGTGGCATAGGGTTGGGATTGGGGAAGTAGAGTGGAAAGAGAAGAGACGGAAATGAGAAGGGCAAAACAGAGATAAAAGGAAAGAAAATTAGTGGAAAATTATAGGGGATTTATGGAAAATAGATCAGGAGTGGGATCAGGATGAATGAGAGTGACGACTGGGTGTGGATTGAGAATATCACAAAGGATTCGATGTTTGAGTCGAGTGACGTGGATTAGGGGTTTAAGGGCCCTAAGGATTGATAGTCTAGCGCTGGTCTGGCCGCCAAGCACAGGGATTCCTCGTTGGACTATGCCCAGGGTGTAGGGAACATCCGAATGCCGAGAAGCAATGTGGATTCATAGTTCAGGAGTTTTGCACAAAAAACAAACATTCGTGGAATGAGCTCCCGTGATTTTTTGACGCTTTGCTGGGTTAACTTGACTTGCCTCTTCCTTGAGTATCCTGTTGTAGGTTTCGTGGTTTGAGATATCAATAACTCCCCATTGAAGATGGGCTTTTTGAATATTCTGCCTCTCCATTTAGTTCGTATCCATACCCAGCGGTTCTGGAAGGATTTTGACTTGACCAGACTTCATGTTTTTGAGGCCTTTTCGACAAGAGGTGTCAGGCTCAGGACCTCAAAACCGTTTCCATGCGGGTATCAGTAGTGCGAGTATGTAATACCAATTGCACTTGTATTTTGCAAAGCTGCTTGACTAAGTCTACATACTGCATAGGGCCTCTGGAAACGGTGTATAAACCCTAACTTAACTAAGTCCCACCCTCCGTCCGCGGCCGAGTGGTTTAGCCTGTGCTTGCCGACCGGAGGGAGGGACTTACGGCTTATGTCACATTCGTGGCTCTAGCCTTTTTCAACTTTGGCTGGTGAATATTTCCAATCTCAAATTGCTCTCAACCACGGAGAAACTTGTAATTTTTTTTTACATGCCCATGACCGCCTGGCTCTCACCTTTCTACTTATCCAACCCTCATCACTCCACAAGAAACAAGTGATTTAATATTAATTTTCAAAAGGGCAGTTGCGCTGGCCCTGGCCTTCTCCGCTGCCCGCGCGTAATTGCATACATTCCAATACAGCCCAAGGGGCGCATGTACATAACGAGAAACTTGGAAGTACGTCTGAAGGGTCAACTGTACTATGGCACTGTTATGTTGGTAGGGCGGGCTATATGCATTGCACTGTCTGCGTGCGATCATCCACATCTTGGCCGTCGGGTCAACAACCCATGGCTAGAAAGGCAACAATAGGTGTCTGGACAACTTGATCCAGACTCGTGCAGCCTAGTCAACCTTGGTTTCCTGGGCTCAGGCATGGTCTTGCTTGCGTGTAATTATTATCTCTGCCTGACGTATGGAATTGGGTATAAAGGCCCATCAATCTTGGCTGTTCAGAAAATCATTCTTTTGTCCTACTAAGTTTTCCAATCTACTTTGTGTTCCAAGCTGTTCTTTCCAAACTTTTCCATAGCGTATTCCCAGCGCTGCATCCTTGCGCAGCTATTAGTTTTCTTGCCTGTCCTCCAACCTCCGCCATCACCCCCTCGGCCATCATCCCCTCCGCCTTCACCCCCTCTGCCATCATCCCCTCCGCCATCACCCCCTCCGCCATCACCCCCACCCCCAGCAACCCAATGGCAATTTCAGGCAGCCATCGCGCCCCACTGAACAGGGCCCCCCGCGTGTCAATGGCGGACAAGATCTCGTCAATCTGCTCTCACATTGAGGGATTACAACTCAACCCAAAGAGCTTTTTGACAGCTTTTTTGCAACACAGCTCTCTCAATGCCGCCTTTCGTCGAAGATTTTGGGGTACTGTTGGCTGGGCGTCTACAAGAAGGCTTCTCATGAACATCAAAGCCATTGTATGCACCAATTTGGATGGAAAAGGAAATTGGGAGCAGTTTATATTAGACGAGGTGAATCCTATTTCCTCACATCAATCCACAAGCTGAAACTGAATTTCCCTGTTTTTTTGCTCAACAGGCGATTCAAATTGTGCGGATGCAATCACCTCGCGGGGGGACTTACCCCAAGGCGCTTATGTAAATTCTTCAAATGTGAAAGTAGGATTCTTCACAGAACCCGAACGATTGGCTCGTATTGAAGCCTTGACCAATCAAATGCCTTTCTTATATCGCCTGGTGGAGGGTAAACTCCAGGCCGATGAGACGACCTCGGCCGACCTAGAGGACGGTGACGAGCCTCCTCCAAATGAGGAGGAAGAGTCCCAGGACAACACTGCTATGTCTGGCAGTGCAGAAGATCTCCCAGCAACTACTCCTGGGGGGATCAAACTTTTTCCAAACATACCAAACGACCCGGGCACCACTCACACAGCAAAGGATCGATTTGTCGCCAGCGAGGCTGATGTCAACGAAATTGAGGGCGGCTTTTACCTCAAGAGCAAGGATCGGCAGGTTCGCCGAAAAGTTAGAGTGGAGACGGTACGTTCCACAATCCACTTTTTCTTGTAAGGACATGCAGCTGCATGCTGACGTAGGTTCCACCAACAACAGGTTGCCCGAACAATCTGCGCAATGGTTGCATTCAGCACCAATTGAAGGCACAATGGGTTTCAACTGAGCAATTCTCTTCTCTTCTTGGCTTCTGGTGTAACCGAGAGAGTCAGTAGTTACCTGAATTACATCGGCTTGTGTTCTTCAAGAAAAACTGCCCATTTGGCGCTCAACACACTTGGCAAAGAGGCCAAGGGAAAACTCAAGTCACGGTTTTCTGTAAAAAACGGTGCCCTGCTTGCACCAAACATATGTTACGACAACCTCGACTTCCAACAGAAAGTCCACATGCAATCTGTAGGACACTCCAGTATCATGTTCCATGGGACTTGGGGGTATATTCACTCCGTACCCCCAAGTATCATTACTGCTCTTGACCCTGCCGAGTTGACGACCAAAGCGCTGAATGATGCTCTCCATGCAGCCTCAAAATTAACCATCCGCCCAATGATGTTTGCCCCGACTTTAGAAAGCTCAATCCACTTTGAAGCAACCTTGAAATCTCAAATTATGGATGCCGTGCTAACTTATGTGGCCACTCCGACTGACCACTTGTTTCCACTGAGAAGAACCTCGCCGGCAGTCAACCCCCTTGAGCCCGAGCTACCCAATATCGCCATGCTACGTTTAATGCTGGCTTCGGACAACTCGGCTGCTGGTGTTGGGGAGGTGTTCACAGGAATCATCCAGCAATCTGGACTCACCAACGAAGAATTTCACTCGCGGCTTCAGATAGTCGAAGGAGATCTTGGTTCTTGCAATCTATTTGAATCTCTGCGCAACCAACGGACTCCTGCAAGGCATGCTCATACTTCAATGGATAACATCCTGCCGATTCCAGGGGCAGCGCATACACTTTGGAATCTAGCGCAGGCAATCTACCTGGCATATTGGGGAGACGAAAAGCATTCACGTGACACGGGGGCCTGGCGTAGCCTCCATGCGCTGGGCATAGCGGTGAACAAGCCAGTGACCAAAAAGGACTTTAATCTGATGCTCTCCCACATTGAGCGCATCCACAATGCAACAATTATTTACTGTGTCCTGTGAGTAGATTGTTTGACCAATTTCTCGCCCTGTGTACCCCATTGACAGCCATTAACTCACTTTTTGACTCACAGGATTGTACTAGACGAAGGACACGAGGCAATAGAACCCAAGTTACGCCAAATGACTTCACAGAAAATTTGTAAACTAGTTGATGACACATATACAAAATTCTGCTCCGGTGCCGCTAGGAGAAGCAAGGTGAGCCAGGGCTCAGTAACCCATTCAAACATGCTTTTGAGGATCCGTGACTTTGCAACCATCATTGAAGCAAGGAATGCCATGAAGGCCGGAGACCCGGGACGGCTGATGTACATGTGGCGGCGGTGGGCTGTTATGGGCCAGGGAATTCCACATCTCCCACATTACTCAAAACACTTGCCAAGGTTGATCCTTCTTTTGGAGGTGGTATTGCCCCCCTCACTTGCAAAAGTGGTAATGAGTACACTGTTGATTAATCCAACAGGAAAGGCCAATAGTTTTGTTGCAACAGATTTCTTCCTGGAGATACAAAATTATTGGCTGAAATACTTCTTCAACCATTCAGGCATTGGAACAAATATTGAGCGCCTGAAAGATGTTTTTTCCATCAATATTCCTATTGTAAGAAGTTTTCAAACTGCTATTACCTTCTCTGATTTTGCCGCTTCGCTCACATTACCACATAGTTACGTTTTTTAATCCAGTTACTCCAGTGGGAATCAGGATCAAACGTTGTTAAGCAATCACACAAGAATAAATTAACAGTGTTGTCCATCAATCGGTTCTTGCAAATGGCAAACAAGGAGAAGCTCTCCGAGATCAACCCAGCTGGATTTGTGCCACAGCCAGTTGTAGACATGTACACATGTGGGATAGCAATGTTGCAGGAAGAATTTGACAACAAAGGAGACGGTCTGCCCAGGTTCAAGCCTTTCAGCCCCGGGGCATTGCAGTTGGCAGAAGAACTTCAGAGACAGATGGCCGCGATGGACATAGACGACCCCGACAACAACATTTCAGATAGCTACACTCAACACGCATCACCTCTAGGGGACTCTCCAGCGCCTTCAGATGCAGGTCCGAGTCCAGCCAACAGTGATTGACGGGCTTGCAAAGATGGGTCAATCAGTGAGTTGTTATATTGGGCTAACACTGTCTCTGTGTTCATGCGGGTTGACAACTTCCGTGCTTTTCGGGTTTCCATGTTCTGTCGATTAACCAAAGCTTTCCGTTTATTTCCGTCTTTGATTTCTTTCCGCTTCTTGGCCTCATCAGCCTTCCTTGCCGCATTTTTTTCTCTTTCCTCATTCTTTTCCCTGGCCCGACTGGCCCGATCTGCTTCCTTCTGTTTGGCCGCCATTGCAAGCTTCTGACGCACGCCTATAGCCGCGATCTCCTTTTCAGCCGCTTTGATCCGCGCAAGTTCAAGAGCATTTTGTTTCTTCAAATTGGCTGCAATCTCCTTTTCCTTGGCCGCTTTGTCAGCCTGCCTCTTTTTGATTGATGCCGCCAAAGCCTTCTCCACTGCCTTTTTGTCCGCCTTTTTTTTTCTTGCTTCGTCTAGTACTTCCTTCTTTTGCCGCTTATCCTCCGCGGCCATGGCTGAAACCAACACTTGTACATCCTCTGATTCAACCTCAATTTCTTGTCGTAATCGCGCTTGCTCGGCAATTATGAATCGCTCGTGTGCCAATTGATCGTCAAGCACAGTCTGATAATAATCGCTTTTGTACCAATCCTTGATGCTGTTACTTAAGAATTTGACTTGCCCTGGTAAGAACTCGCCGCCAATTATCATCTCAAGATGTCTAGTATTATGTGTACCGTCCCGTCCTATTTGATCCAGAGAAGCAACTACCGCTCTAGCCATGTCAATGCCAAAGAAATCAGACGGAAGAAACTCCGATGAACTGCCAAAAGTATCCTCGTAGAATTTGACAAAGCTTGTGACTAGCCAGTTTGTGAGATGACCAGCGGCAGTAATGCTTAAGTTGCATGTTGCTGGACCCCTTCGCGATTTCCTATTGCGGACTAAGATGGTGATTGACGGGTCTTTTTCAATGGTAAGTGGAGAAGATAACATCTGGTCGAAATTGTCCGTTGTCATCTGCTGTGCAACATCTAAGATAGCTTTTGCAGCCTCCGGGTTGCAGTTAGAACATTGGCAGTTGGGAAATCTAGCCGCAATCTCTCTTTCCTGTTCGGCTAGGAAATTGGCATCCTCCGACAGGGGGATATACCCCTTCCTAAAAAGACATTGAAGAATGATAGTCAGATTATGATTGGGTCTTAGTGTAAACAGGCCACTCAACTGATTATCCACCGTGAGAGCAATTCTCAAGCATACTGGAGTGACCGCCAAAGCGTCCATCCGGTCATCCTCGCCTTGAGGCCCTTCGTCGAAGTCCTCAATTGCGTTTTTCCCGAGAGCCCGCTTGGGCTCCATAAATAAAATCCCCAAGCCCGTACTTCCATCGCGTCCGCACCGTCCGACCATCTGCACTATTGCAGATGGATCCCCGCGTCCCATGTGGACCACGCATCGAACCCGCTTGAGGTTCTGTCCCAACCCCAAGGCCATGGTTGCTGACATGAGGGGGAAATCATCGTTTGAGTAATCAAGCATGTTTGCAGCCTGGTCCTCCTCTCCGGTACACGAGTGATAGCGACGAATGAATTCATCTTTAGGGTCGTACTCATGCCACTTAGTGTGTCGTGCTTCATTGACAACTTTCATTACCTGAAAAGTCGCGTTTCGCGTCCCAGAATAAATAATTGTAGGTACAACCTTTCCAGCTGGGACCTTGGTACTTGGCGCGTAGAGCCTCAGGAGATCATCACAAGATTTCAGGGTTGCTTGCATGGTGATTCGGATGAAGCGGATTTCTGGACGGGTGAGTTCACCATTCACGATAGTCAGATCTTCGGGTAGTAACCACAGGTTATTCCTGATTGCTTCAACGGCTATTGGCCTACACGTCGCCGATAACAAGAGCAGAGGTACATTATTAGTTGCCATCAATCGCGTGGCCATGCATCCATAGGATGGACGGAAAACCGCACGGTCTTGAATCCGATCAAAGGAGGCTGTCGTTTTGCTTTGTCTACTCGCAACCAGGCCCCACAAGTAGATCATGTGGGCCTCGTCCACCACCATCAATGCCAAGACTTTTTGGAACTCAGAACTAAAGAACATGCTAGTGAATAAGGAGCTGTTGAGGAACACCTCAGGACTCTGCAAAATATTGTGAAAACGTCAGATTTGTCAAGCTATCACATGTATATCTAATGTAACACAGGAGCGTACCAGGTAGATAAAGCTGTAACAGCCTTTCTTGATCTTCTGGACCGTCTCAAAGTTCAAAGTCATCTTGTTTAAGTTGATTGCCGTGATATTGACTAGGGCCTTCTCTCGGACCTGGTCATCACCAAGCGAGTCCAATGGATTCAAGACCAGAACAACTGCCTTTCGGTGGAACATGTTGAAGAACATTTCGGATATACGCGTTTTCCCGTAACCAGTTCCGGCACGAACGAAGCAGTTCTGGCCGCGCGCCAGAACCGAAACCGCTTCGACTTGAAGGTCTTTTGGCTGGTCGTGATAAAAGGCCACAGAGCTATCAGTGATGTGCTGGTTGAGTCGTTCATCGTCCATTTCCAGAACATTTGCAGGCAATGCGATCGCAGGTAGTCGGCCTCCGCACGCCATTCTATGCGGTTGTTATGTTGAATATAATAGCGAGCATATAGGAGCCACTGACGGGCTCGAGTACTATATCACCCGAAGAAACGGAATATAGCTCTATCGTTTTGGGCACTGTATAAATTACAGAATTGCCATACAGCAAACAAGACATAAATACAGTCTTGGAGGCAAGACCCAAAAAATCGTGAAAAATGGCTTTGAAGGCCAACCAGTGAAGATAGAAAAAAACCAAAGGCAGATTCAGATGCGCAAGAATCAGGCGCACATTTTCATATGCAACTTTGATGAGCTGTTGTGTAAGACAAGGGAGGTGTGTGTGCCAAAGTAGAAAACAGGTGAAAAAAAGTTTTAGGCTAGAGCCAAAACATTGACATAAGGTGTAAGTCCCTCCTTCGGAGGGTCCCTGCGGGACAAGTCCCCCCTCCGACATAACAGAGGGACTTAGTTAAGTTAGGTATAAACCACTCTCCGGGGAGAAGGGAAGTGAGCTTGGCCAAGTTTGCTGTTTTGCGTTGAAGCTTTTTTCGCTGTGCAGACCTTCCATGATATTCTTGGAAGCTATGTACACGCGATAGAGCAAACTAGCACAACCCAGCTTTTGACAAAGTGTAAATCAAGCTATGAAAGCAAATCAGCCTCATTGCGTGCAGTATGTATGTGATCTTTTCGGAATCCAAGTAGATTCAGAAACAGAAGATAAACCTCTTACGCGTTTGTGTAAGCATGGAATCTATGTAAATGTTCCGCTCGAAAGACCAAGAAGATGTTACAACATGACCTGAGCGTTTCACAGTCACCCTTCCTTAAAGTGGAACCTTCAAAGTCAGGGAAAAATTGGGATAACGCGCGTACATACACTATTACCCCCATCCCTCATCGACACCTTCAAATTATTTCGAAATGGCAAGTTTATTGAAGATTGTCTTGCTTATCTTGCATTACCCTCACTTCCTCGAAGCTACATTGGAAGCAGATGCTTTTTGGCGTGCAATTGGATCCTCAAAACAACCCATTGGTCGGGCTCGATTTCGATTATCATTAACCCCACCTTCTAGCGATTCAAGACATAAAGAAAAACAGTTTGCACCTACCGAACATGGATCGTCGCAAGGACCAGGGCTGAGCTCCTTTCAAAATACATGGCATCAGCCAGACCAACAAAATGATTGGGGTGCACCTCTATTACCATTATTTCCAACTGTAGAGAACTCTCCATCTGAGGGAGGAGAAACCCCACATACCAATCTAGAACTAAGCTTGATGCCTCCCGCCCAAGCCGGTTTGTTGATTCAATTTCACTTAATTTGAAGACTTTGATCATGATTCAAGCTGTCACCGCGCTGAATTTTTTTACCTAATATCTTTCAGAAAGTAACGATATACGGCTCAGTAGCAAAAGAACAGCACCGCCAAGTCATTGGCATTCCCCTTTGTCAGGATTTTCGGCATATCGGGGTGATCACACTATCCAAGGGACAGAAGGCCCCCCTCAGACAGGACGACTAACACTCAGCCTTTTCACGCGTCCTGGTTTGTTAGCTCATGATTGATAAAGTCGAAGCTCAAATCACTGTGCTCACAATGATCTTCTACATGGTATACCTTTTAGATGGCGCAGCCGCGGGGGATAGGGAAAAAATGATATCGCGAGTTCCTCTAGTTCACGATGTCAGAGATGTCGATTTTCACCAGCCAATTTCAAAGAAATCTCGACTGCTGAACTTAGGACCACCGCTATCGCCGGACGAGGAAATGGCGGAATCAACGGGATCTGCGCATGCCGAAGATTCCTTGGATTATTCTAGTGATGGTAGTAGCCCATCGTCGTCAACCTGTGATCAGAAATTTCTGACCCAAATGTTTTGTTGAATTATGTAGGATCAAATCACCCCAGTTACATTACCACGCCTTCACGCCTCATACAACATTCTGGCCAAGACAATCTACAACAAGTTATTGATCCCTTTCGCCTTGGCACAGATATGAGGTCTTCAGCCTCGTATGAGGCCGCAAGGCTTCACGAAAATAATGGCGCGCCGAACCAGCTACAGACTTCCGACGGGAATCATATCAAATCTTTTTCTACAACTGTCCACGCACCGGAAGGAACGTCAAGCCGCTCTACAGAGATAAGGCCCACTCTTCCACATACTCCACTCATCAGTGGATTAAATGAAAACCCATTACCTCTCGTGGGAAAGACCAAGACTTTGGCGATTTTCAACCCTAAGGTCTGGGCGTCAATGTCGCTTCTTTGGGCGCGCTTTGATGAAAAGGCAGCTTCCGAGGTAGAAACACATTTGGGGTTATCAAATTCAGAATTCATAGCTTCGTATAATCTTCCCCATATTCATTCTTCAACTCAAACGTCAAGTTCCGTAGAAACTATTGTCAAGGCTTCCCTAGACTCAAAGGAACTACTGCAATTCATTTCTTTACTCTGGGCTATTAACAGGAGAACTATACATATTCTCTTGAAGGTACAAGAAGGACCAATTTACGTTGAACAACAGAGACATTTCATTGGGTGGTTTATCAATTTCATGTCAATGTCCAAGGACCCTAGCAATTGTTCTAAAATTCGGGGCGAGTTCCTCTATCAAAAAATCGTGTCAGCATGGAATTCTGAAGAACAGCCTGGGTTCTATCGAGTACTTTTCAGGAAGAATTCAGAATCAGGCATTCCAGTGACACCCAAGCAGATGTTGATCAACGAAGCTGCCGTTCATGTTTTAGTTTCGTACTACAAAGCCACAAAATGCGCCGACTGGGAGCGTTCCTTGACAAATGAATTGAACTTCGTCATCGTAGTGGCAGACCTCACCGAAAAGAGTTGGGGAAGAGGAAGGGCGAGGAAATTAACTAACGGCCGCCAGTACCACAGAAAAATCCAAAAGGACTTTACCTCTGCAGAAGACCCAATGTTGACACGCGGGAAAGGTCCTATGACACCTGAACAACAGCAACTCAGTGATAGACACGCTGAGGCGATGAGTTTTTTAGATAAACATGTCGAATTTATCGCACCCATCAAAGGTGGGTTCACTAATCAGCCAAGGATTCTCGAGCCATTTATATTGGGAGATGAATTTCCGAATCCGAACAAATGGGCATGGTTATCCGGAATGAGGCCAGTAAAAAGCCTTGAATTAAGGCTACAACCACGTTCGACATCCAGTATAATCCTCAAAGAATACATCAAGGAAGCGGAGAAAAAAATGAATAAAGAAGCCAAGTTAACAGCTGAAGAGTTGGAACGATTACTTGACAAACGTCTTTGGCTTATCATTGGTTCACTTTACGAGGCTTTGGATGGAGATATTGAAAACGGTCAAGTTCATCAGGAACAGGAATCGATCCGAGCCTTTCTAGACTACTTTCTTGTTGAAGGGAAGAGCGAGAGATTAAATTTTCAGGAGCTTCAAACGGACAAGGTTGATGAATTAATGGCTGCATTGATCTTTTTGGATGACAATCCAGTTGTTTACAAGATGAAAACCGGCTTTAAGGCGAAAAAGTACTCTACACCAGTAACACAGCGGGATCTCATTGTAACGGAGCTCGCGGTGAACATCCTTGGCAACTATTTCAAGACCCAAAACTATGAAAAGTGGTTCGGAGCTTTTGCAGAAGACAAAAATTTCCTACGATATTTGATCAAGCAGAGATATAAACATTTTTCTGCTGGAAAAATGTTAATGTACCGGGATAGGACTTTCAAAATCGTCAAATCACTGAACTTGCTTCCATGGTCCGCAAAATCTCAAATTTCCAATGGAAATCTTCCACAGGGAATCCAAACGCTGTTCCGATCTTGTCCCAAGTTGATTCCGCGACTGGATACGTGGATAATACCCAAACCAGAAAAAGAGGCATAAATTTCAAAAACTGATTCCATGGCGTTGAAACAATGATGTGAACGCATATATATCGACAAGGGAAGAGTCCGCGATCAATTCAACATCGCACTTCCATTTATGTTCTGGTTCCTCACTCTCAAGAATTCATGTAGCTCTCACTCCGTCAAACACCAAGTCCTTGATTTACTGTCTTTCAAGCGCTCCATGTGATCTCAGATCCAAATTATATCCTCATTGTAAACCAAAGAAGCTCAGGTGGATTAAGGAGCTCAAAAGTAACTCAAGTGGAGGTACTGATTGCTTTCTCCTCCATTTTGACCGTTGTTTTTTCTTTTCTCAATTTTACCCCTTTCATTTTGATTGCTTGTTTTCTTTCTTTCAACCCCAGACTTTTATTTTCATTGAACTCTCTATCTCCTACCTTTCATCTATCTACCCATGATTCTATTTTTCTTTTTCTCTCAAGAAGGTATTTTGGGCATTTCATTCTTGATTGGATTTTCTTCTTATTCTTTCTCTGTTATTCTGCTTGCAACTTATGTTGTACAGTTTGATCATCTTTCCCACATAAAAACAACACCTGAGGCTTTTTTTCATTCAAATCTTGTTTCTATCACTTGTTTCTCCTCATCTCAAGCTATGATTGATGTCTGAATCAACTGCATAGACTCCAAACCTCAAACAAAATTCTTATAAAAAATTTGGAATGTGTCCGAGGTTAGTTGCAAGCACAATATATTGATAATTGATTTTTTTGTACGTATGGATGTGATTTTTTGGAAAGGCCAACTGAAGCTGCGTGGCCATTGGGGGGACAGCCATTAAGAAGTGGAGAGACAGCCACTAAGAAGAAAAAAGCCATCATTTCCATCTTGTGAAGGGACTGGGTTCTCCCATACTGATTACCATCCTTCCACCAAAAACACCGCCATAGCATATCCTCTCGCCTCAAAGTCCCAGTATTTTATCCACAGTCCAGGGTACCGATGCCATGATTAAATGGCTTTCCATACGGTCCTGTCGTGTGGCTTGTTTGGACTGACAACAATTGTTCATATGAAGTGCCAGCTTAGCCTCACCAAACAATCACGCGGGAGATGAGTCTGGAATGGAAGCACTGATGAGACAGTAGTAGCTTATAGGGCGAAGTGAGACATGTAAGTAGTGGATCTGAAGAAAATGAAGTCCATATTTCAGATCGATGGATCTACGCTAAACCGATTCGGATTTCGACGAGGTATAGCTTGGTGAAGCAAAGTGAAGGGATTCTCAAAGATGAGCGATGAGCTCTTGGGAGCCTGTCCAGGACGCCTTTGGCTCGAGCGAAACAAACGTCGTTTGGCCAGGCTCGATGCATACGAACCGCTTCCACCCCTCGCTCTCCATGTCGGCCATGGCGTTGCTCTTGGCCTCGTGAGGATTCCAGACGGTCAACTGGTGCGCAAAAAAACAGGCGCAGATAAGTGGATTTTCAAGGTCTCAGATGAAGAGAGAGAGAGAGAGAGAGAGAGAAAGTCAAAGAGATGTGTTTAAAAAGTCGGCCTGTTGAGAGAACTCACGTCGGGCAGCCCGCTGGTCTTGATCGAGATCCTCTTCCCGTGGCCCAGATCGACGTTGATCTCTGCGGGCACGTTTGTGTACACGCGGTCGACCTCGCCTGCCAGGAAGTCCACGGCAGAACGCTCTTCCGTACCCACGGCGCCTCCGGCGACTTTATCGGCGAACGAGAGCCCCTTCAGGGCCCCCAAAGTGACGTCTTGAGGTAGACCTTGAGCGGGGAGTCGGAGATAGGTATGCAGGAGGGCTTGGATCTCTAGGCTTGTGTCCGACGGGTTCGTCACCTCGAGACTAGTCAGCAGACTTCGTTCGCAGATTTTGACCTTGTAGACACACTCGAAGGCTGGCTTAAACACTTTTTGAACCTCGGGATTATTGGAACTTAACCCTGTTCAACACATTGACAATGACAGGTCGAGGTCAGATTAATATGTAGAGCTGCGGATGGTCCAATTAGTTACATGCCGTCGATCGAGACAAGAAACTCAACTGAATCGCGCTTCGATCCACTCGTTCCCCTGCTCGACTCCATCGAATGACCAGATGGTGTTTCGCGCAAAGCCGTGCTGCTTCAAACTCGAGTACGGCTCTCGTGGAGGGGGCGGGCCGAAGACTACACGAGATCAGAGATTTCATTAGAACCTGTAAATCTTTCTTAATCCTGCAGTTTCTGCAATCTCAACTCGTACCTGGGAAGCAAATGGGAATTCCTCCTCTGGGGTTTTGTCCAAATCAAATACAGATAACATACGTCATACCCGAATCAGATAAGTTTGTTCGATTAATGAAACCTCATAATTAAGCTGATATGAATACCTAATCGCAGCAGGCCCAGAGATCGAGGAAGCTGAAGACAAGAAGAGTTGCTCCTGGCCGGCTACCTTCCACGAATCTTGAAAGGGTAGTACAAAAAAATGAGGAAACGGGGCAACATACGTTCTCGAAGGTCGTTCAATCAGACACTTACAGATGTGGGCCCCATGGAATGCTATCTCCGCCTGGGCAGCCGCGGTCTTGATGGTGATGGAGGAATCGGTCTTGAGCAGACTCATGGTACACTGATGATATATGGTCAGGAGAGAATGTTCCCTTCGGCCGAGCCATGGATGTGCATCAATCTACTCCCACTCCATCCCGGGCGTGTCTCTCCTCGGAGCTGCAATCCAACCTTGTTCATGGCGCTCCGCCGGTAAAGCATCATCCCGACCGTCTGACTCTGACGTGCCTATTTATGTAGTACCTTGAAATAATACAACGCGCAACAATCATCAGATCTTTGGAGGGGAATCTGGAAGCAATCCTATGTACACCACACGTGATGGACGAAATTAAAATGAATGCCACTTGGAAAGTGGCTTGATACATTTCTGTTGTAAGCTTAACAGGTTCATGTTTATGTAACATGCGGCTACACACACGCACCATCTGCCTTCTGGCGTACCTTGTACACCAGAATTAAAGGCAGCAACTCACACTCCCAGCTGAAAACTGAGTTCAGCTCGCGTGTAGCAGCTTTATTCTCCCCGATACATTATTCAACACAGCAAGGCATTACCAAGTTACGAATACTTGAGGGGACAAAATAGTTCCATGCCACAAAAGTCAAAGGGAGGATAAAAGGTTCTAATCGGCGTTTGAACGAAAATCAAAGCATGGTCTCGCCTTGGATAGTGCTCGTTGGTGCCTTGGCTTGTTTCTCCCCCGCCGGTACGTTCGAAGCACAAACGTTCCGATGGAGGTTGCTCGTTACCATTTTCTTTTCCCCATTTTATATCCTACAGTCCTGACGCATGATGTGATTCCCGCTGCCCATGTTTCGCGCACTTATAAATAACTGTGTAGTTCGTGCGCTCAGCCTCCACGTTGCGACTCATCTGCCACCTGAATCCGTCTCTGGCCGCTTCTCTAGGATGCGAGGATACAGACCCGACCCAACCTACAATTCTGAGGATAACCGATCGAGGAAAACGTGGTCCGGGGGTCCATCAACGGAGGCCCCCAACGGCGAAAATTTCCTCGAATAATCCAGAACTCTGCTTTCGCTCCTTCATACCTATTTTATTCAGAAATCGTGGCTCCCTTAGTCCTTTCATTCCTCCCTCTCATCAAAAATTATGATTAATAGACACTCCCCTGCCTTTATTCCACCTGTTTTCCTTTTTTTTTGGGACGAAGTTGAACTTGGAGAAACAACTCCCAACTTTTCGGAACACACCTCCTAAAACTGGTGGACGGTGTCACTGCGGGACAAAAAATGCTGCGGCAGAGTTCCGGGAGTTTTTTCACTGTGCAGTGACCAGTCTGGGAATTGGGAGAATTTAGAAAAAAATCATCAAAAATTTATAAAATCTTGGAATGAGTGGCCCCAATTCACCACCAGCATTTTGAGCTGGGTCAACATTATCCTGGTTAAACTGGGATTTACTCAACCCAGTTAAGCTTGGTTGAATCCCAACCAATGAAATATAAATCTAACTTCAAGGTACCTTGGATTTGCATTTTATTGAGATGCCACCAAGTTCAACTTGGTTTGTTACATTCTAGTTTAAATAGCATACCTTCAACTTAGCCAATTATGCTGGCATTGTGCATTCAAGTGCCTCCAATCTGTATCATAGTCAGGACTATAGGACGGCCAGGACCCTGGCAAGCCCAACTCAACACACTTTATATGTAATATGTAGCAAAAACATTTTTTTTTCATACAATTTACTACAGGTTTGCATCTTTTTCTAAAAAGCAATACTTTTAATTTTTATGTCCCCAAAGATCTTTCTGTATTATGTTGGCCACGACCCCCATTTGAGAAAAAAATGTATCCAAAAAACCCCATCTGTGCCTATTTTTGCTACATATTACATAAGTGTGTTTAGTTGGGCTTGCCAGGGTCCTGGACGGCCTATATCTGGGATTTTAGTGATTGCCTTTTGCTGATGTGGTCAAATTTTCAGAAAAATTAAATTAGCTGGGCTGTTTCGGCCATCCTCTCGGGACATGCTGGTCCCCTCAAATTTTCCATCAATGTGTAGGGCTGCCACATCATGTTGTGCTTGTGCCTGCTCTTTGTACAACAAATCCCTTTGAGCTATTACTTAATCTGGAGTGTTAAATTTCAAAATTGAACGCTCACACCAACCTATACGAAGCTCAATAATCATATCCTTACAACGAGAATCCACGGCTGCACATGATGGACCAATGCCGCCTGGAACACGGCTAGGTGTGTAGCATTCAAAAATAATAAGCTTGACATGTGGCTACACACCAGGCTACACTGCTACAGCCCTGCCTCTGCCCTTGGGCATATGTGGTACAACTTACAAGTGTTCCCTTTCCATGCTGCACACTCGTGTCAAACTCACCAAAAACTCAAGGCAGCAATCAGCTCGCAAGTCTTGATCAGCAGCCTCCTCACTCCAATATCTTTACACTACACCAAGGACATCCATCACCAATCTCAAAGCACTACACCAAGGACATTCATCACCAATCTCAAAGTACCCATAAAGGCTCTGATCATAGGCTTTTGAAAGGAAATCAACGGTCATGTTCTCGCCTTGGATTGTGGTCGCCTGTGTCTTGGCTTGTTTCACTGTTGGTACTTCATAACTACAAGCACAAACCTTCCGGAGAAGGCTGCTTGTAACCTCTTTCTTTCCGCACGTCCTCTCATCCCCAAATAGTAGCTTCGAAAGGAAAGAGAGAGAGAGAGAGGGGCAACCGGACTAACGGATGAATTAATCTTCTCTGCCTATTTTTTGCCCTCTATGTAATGTATGAAAATATGTAGTTCGCGCGCTTCACATTAAGATTGGTCTACCTCGTGGGTCCGTCGGTGGCCGCACTGATTGGATGCTTGGTAGCGTACCCCACCGTACCTTCTATACTAAGCAGGGCAAGGAAAGCAAGGCGTGGTCCGGAGATCCATCGATGTAAGCTCCCAACAACGAAATCTTCATATAACTCAAGAACCCCGGTGGCGGTTTCACTCCATTTCCGTATTTTATTCAAATCCTTTGGTCCTTTGGCTCTTTCGATTCTACCTCTCATCAAGTATGAGACTGTACCCCGCGAGAGATGAACATGCCTACAACCTGCGCATCTTTTCTTGGTTCTGCAATCTCATGTCTACTCGCGTACCTGGGAAGCAAACAGGAATTCCTGTGTGTTTTTTGTCAATATCCAATACGGATAGTATCAGCATACATGATAACTGAATCAAACAAACGAAACCATATACACGAAGCTGGTAAACTGGTTAAATTGATTGCCTCATGGCATCCGGTTAAGAGTTCGGGGAAGCTGAAGAAAAGAAAAGTTTCTATCCATCTATGTACTTTCCATGAATCTTCATGAAAGGGAAGTTCATGTGTCACATGATATGAGGAGATGGGGTCACATCTTCCGGGACACTCTAAAAGCTCAATCACTTAGAACCAGTGAGTGCACATGAGTGCTGGGATAATTGATTTTGAGGAGGGTCATGATGATGATATGGTAATCGAGATTAAGACAGTTTTGCCTCGGACGGGCGAGCGATGCCGCCACGCCATGCTGTCCGGGTCTAACTGAACAAAGTTCCTCTGTGTCTCGGAGAGGGGACTTGTCCCGCAGCGTTCGGCCGCGGACGGAGGGGGGGACTTTGTGCCTGCATTGCAAGTCCTTCTCCGTCGGAGCGGAATTCAAAGCCCGTGGTGTAGTGCCTCTTTTTAATTCTAATGTAGTGCATGGATGATAGAATTAGGGACTTGGAAAAACGACTTCCAGGAATTTGCCAACGACTCCCCAAAAAAGATGCGACGTCGCGCTGCGGTCAGCATCACAGACTTTAAACGTCCATGGGAGTCGTCGGGCTAAAAAAATATTTTTTGGGAGCTGTTGAGACAGCTAAAATTAATAAAATCATGGTCAAAGATGGGAGTCGCCGTACCAAAAAATCAAAATGGTTGGGAGTCGCCAGCCCAATTGAGACAAAATGAACAAAATGGTAAGAAATGCCACCAAGATGCATTTCTCTCAGTAAAAACAAAACAATCAAGTCATGAATGGAAGAAACAAATGTAATAAAATATCAAAATTTGAAGGAATAGCTTTAGAGATGTAACATTTTTAGCTGTGAAATCTTCAGTCAAAGAAAAACAAGAAGCATATTTTTCTTGCCATCCATCAGCCTCTGATTCATGATGAGTAATCCAATCTCCGGATATTGGAGGGGCAGGAAAGAGATTGGGATCATGGAGTTCAAGAGCAATGAAATGAGCATATTCAGAGAGAAAAGTAATGAAAATGGGAGGATTATTGTGGGGGGAGTGGTGCAGGGAAAGAAGGTAGAGTTGAGGTGAGAAGAAAAAAGAAAAACTTCCCTTTATGACTTGATTTTTTTTGTTTTTACTGAGAGAAATGCATCTTGGTGGCATTTCTTACCATTTTGCTCATTTTGTCTCAATTGGGCTGGCAACTCCCAACCATTTTTAATTTTTTGGTACGGCGACTCCCATTTTTGACCATTATTTTATTAAATTTTAGCTGTCTCAACGACTCCCAAAAAAATAATTTTTTTAGCCCGACGACTCCCATGGACGTCCAAAGTCTGTAATGATGACCGCAGCGCCACGTCGCATCTTATTTTGGGAGTCGTTGGCAAATTCCTGGGAGTCGTTTTTGCAAGTCCCTAGAATTATCATGGGGCGTTGATGACGCGTCCATCAATGATAACACCAAACTCTAGATATTATACAACGCTCACCTTGACAACGCTTAACAATCGGGTCCTCGGAACTTAACATACATATTTACATATGTCACGGTTGGCCGCTGGATGCTGTGTGAATGCTCGGCGGTCTTTGGGTGCAGAAAGATACGAGCGAACTGAGTTGAGGTTTGATTGCTTGGCAAAGACGGGCTCTATTTATAGCCGAGGGGCTCTACAAGGTGGGAATGATCTACAAGGTGGAACACAAAGAGATAGAAGAGAGAAAGAGAGAAAGAGATGGATCGCCATGATATGGCCGATTCCGTCAGAGTCCATTGGATGGACTCTGCTGAGAACAGGTAGCTTATGTACATCGCATAATATACAGGTGTTTTAAGAGAAAGGAAATAAGTACAAGAGAGAAGCCGAGAGCGGCAATGTACAAGAGAGAAGCCGAGAGCGGCGTGTCTAGGGACTTGCCGAAGGCGGCGATTCGAGGAGGAAGTGGCGGGAGGAAGTGGCATAAGGTAGTCACAAGTAATCTTATGCCACCGAGTTAGTATCCGAATAAGGATAGTAATCGAGTGTCAATCACATCATCCCCTTCGAAATTCCAAGCCTCCGTGCTTGGCAGCTTGTTTGCGTCTGTTTTGACGAGCGCCCTCGTTGTTATTTGCACGTGTTCCAATCGATTTGTTTACATTCCGATTGAAGTGTAGTGCTTCGGTTGTCCCATAGAATCTTTTTAAACGGTCGCCGTTAGTAGTACTGGCGTGGACATGTCCATTCGGCGATTGTAACCTATAGCTCCCATTTTGATTAACTGCGTGGATAATGAAGGGCCCATCCCACCTTGGGTGTAGTTTACTGGGGCGGCCTTCGAATTTTCGCAACACCAGTTCTCCAACCTTCAGGTTGCGCTCCACATAGTTATCTTCAGTCCTAGCTGCTCGTAGTGCAGCTTTCATATTTATTTTGTCTACTTGCGCCAACCTGTCGTCGTGGAAGGACTTAGAGGGCACTTTTAAAGATTCTTTTCTGTCTTTTTGGTGAGAGACTGCTACGGTCGGGTCAATGCCGTAACACATATAGAACGGCGAACGTTCTAAGCCGGCTGTCCTTGATGTACGATAGCCAAACAGAGCAAGGCCTAGATATAGATCCCATTCAGCTTGTTTATCTGGTATACAGTACTTGCGGAGGCTGCCAATTAACGTACCATGAAATCGTTCTACCAACCCGTTTGACTGTGGATGGTATGGAGAGATCTTGTTATGCTTAATATTGTGTTCTTGCAAAAATCCTTGGAAGACTTTCCCGTTGAACTCGCTACCGTTATCTGTCGTGATTGAATGTGGGAATCCATGTGTTTCAATTATATGTTTCACTAATTTTACAAGGGCTATCCCGGAACGTGCCTTCAAGGCCACCGCATAAGCCCAACCGGTTCCGTAATTGATCGCAGTAGCCAGATATTGGTTTCCTCGGTTTGTGGTTGGCAGTGGACCAACGAAGTCCATTCCCCAAGTCACGAATGGACCCTTTCGCGGCACGAATTGTAAATGCATTTTGTTTAGATTTGAGTTGTTCGCGCAGAATTGACACGCAGTACAGTTCTGTATTACGTCTTCGATAATCTTGAGCATGCAGGGGAAGTAACATTCGGTTTTTAACTGGACCAGCGTATCTCGTGCGTTTCGGTGTCCTAGTCTTATGTGTGTTTCCTGGGCCAATCGCATTGCACGCTTCATGTCCGCGATTATCACTGTATCTGGTGAGTCATTATTTGTTTTGTAAAGTTCGTCACCTACCACTTTGAAGCCTTTCTTGACGAGTTCATCTACATGGTTTTCTTTAAGGTGTTGTAGCTTTGTGAACGACCGTTCAACCACAGGTTCGAGCGTAAATAGTGAATCCGCTACTTCTGGTGGATCGGTGTCGCTGCTGCACTCGGGCTTCCGTGATAATGAGTCTGCTGCCATCTGTTCTGGTCCAGGACGGTAGATGATGTGAGTATTGAAGAATTCAATTTCATCAACAAACCGAGCTAACCGCCTATTGACGTGTCTTTGTGTTTTGAAATATTTTAGAGATTCATGATCTGTGCGTACCAGGATTGGGGACCCCTCCACATATCCTCTAAAATGTTTCAGAGCGTGTACAATAGCAAGTAGTTCGCGCTCTTGTGCTGAATAGTTTTGTTCGGTTTTTGACAGTTTCCGTGATTCATATGCGATTGGTCTGAGGCTACTATTTCTTAGATTTTTGGAGTACATTTCTAGGCAGAATGACTTGTTTATTGGTTTAGCTTCGGGGTCTTGTTGGAGTACCGCACCTATGTTTTGTCCAGAGGCATCCGTGTCTAGTACAAATGGAGCAAAGGGTTTTGGATGTTGGAGTAAGATTGTCTTTGTCAGATGATCTTTGAGAGTTTTGAATGCGTTATCTTGATCCTTCCCCCATGTAATTTGTGCTCCCTTCTTTGGCGACCCTTCCGTCAGTTTGTATAGCGGTGAAGCCGTCTTTGAAAAATCTTTTATGAACCGTTTGTAGTATGTTGATAGGTTCAGAAAACCTCGCACTTTGGTGATTGTTTCTGGTACAGGCCAATTAGTGATTTTGTCAATCTTTTTATTATCAACACTGATACCTGTCCCGTTCACAACATGGCCTAAGAATAGAAGATTTTCCTTACCCCACTCGCATTTCTTTTCCGATACGACTAGGTCGTACTGTTTTAACAATTCAAAAATCCTCCTGATGTGTTCTTGGTGTTCTTCCATGGACCTAGAGAAAACAATCACATCATCCATGTATACGAGTGCGTATTTCCCAAGACATTCGTGTAAGACATTGTTCATCATGTGTTGGAAGGTCGCTAGCGCGTTGCATAACCCGAACGGCATTACTAAGAACTCATATGCCCCGTTTCTCGTTGCGAAGGCGGTCTTCGGAATAGATCGTTGAGTTAGTTTTACTTGCCAGAATCCAGACTTCAAGTCAATTGAACTAAATACCTTTGCATCTTGGAGGAATTGGTACGCATCGTCTATCCTTGGGAGCGGGAAAGAATCTTTGAATGTCAGTGCGTTGAGTTTCCGATAATCAACACAGGCACGTGACGAGCCATCTGGATTCTTGACCAAGATGATAGGCGCTGACCAGGGCAATTTACTAGGTCGTATGATTCCGTCTTTCAGTCCATCCTTTACAAACTGCTATTAGCAGATGTTCTGGCGGCGAGTAAGGTCGACCATGTACTTTGACAGGTGCTGCATCTCCTGTATCGATATCGTGTTCAAAAATCTTGTCTTTTGGTAAGCCCACAATCTCCCTGAACGAATCTGGTGCTGTCTCGTAAGCTATTTTAATTAACTCGTTCTCAAATTTATCTTGGCCCAGCATTACATTCAATGTCTTATTTAGTTCAGCTTCCTTATTATATGGCAGCATCACAACCGTCTTGTTATTCTTGTCGATGAATTTATAGCTAAAGTCGTCGTAGTTTGGGATAGCTCGCGTCTGGCAAAGCCAAGGTAACCCTAACACAAGGTCCATCTCCGGAAGGTTGATTAGGAAGGCGTCGATCTCCATCGTATTATTTTCTATGCATAGTTTGATCCTTGCCTTTAGATTGACCTGTTCCATGTCTCCATTGGCCAGTCTCACGTTGCGAGGAACAACCCGTACAATTTCGATCTGTTTTCGATCATACAGTTTCTTTGCAATTATGGTGTCGAGGTAGGATGCACTTGCGCCGGAGTCTACTATGGTATCACAGATTATGCTTCCAATTCCGACTTCATAGCGCGGCAGGGAGTGTTCTTCTCCGTTTAGGTGATTTAATTCGAGTTCTGGGGGACTGTCGCCGAGCCATACAATGCTTGACTGGTCTGAATTCGAATCTTCTTCAAAATCATAGGTTTCCGAGTCGCTATCTAATCGTGCCCAGTCAATATAATCTTGGCTAGACGTCTTGAATCGTTTGCGATGTAACTCAATTGAATCCGCCATAGTTCTCTTGCGGCTCATATTACTATTCGGGGCTTCAACATAATTCAGTCTTAGTTCTCGTGTGATACCATGTTTTCTTGCCCCAGGGAGGAATTCCAACGCTTGTGGGTTTAAACTGTGGCCGTAGGATACTTCTCCTACACATTTCTCTAAGCTGGCGTCAATCTTGTTTGCGATGTATTCCAACCTACTTTGTATGTACTGCTGTGCTGGGCGTGACTGAAGAGATTCCATAGTAAAGAGACTGCCACTTGCCGTTTTTCCATCAGGTACGTCCAAATCGATTAAGTTGAGAGACTGTTTGTTTCAACCATCATTGGATTTTGAGAAGTTCCCAAATTTGATCTTTCGAGGAGCCGAACAATTTTTAGATAGATGTCCCACTTTGTTGCAATTGTAACAGCGGGCTTTACTCACGTCCAACGCGTCTAGATCCATAGGGACCACTTGATTAGAGGTTGAGGCTTGTCGTGTGTGACCCCCGCCTTGAGACCCATAGTTTTGGCGTCCTTGGGTGAAACTCTTGTTACCGAAGTTGCTGTACCCAGGATTCTTTTTGAAAGAGATGAACGGTAATGTTCCTCCACGATATCCGCCGTTGCCGGACTGCATCATTTTCTCGTTACGTCGGAGCGAGTGACACAATTCTTCGAGACTTTCGCATTTGTCCCTGAGCACTTGTGTCTTCAACGAAGCTGGGAGGGGTCTAGTGAACAGGTAACTAATTTCCCAATCAGTAATCTTATCCTTGTGTAATTTGATGATCAACCGATTGAATTGGTCGATAAATTGATCGGCGTTCCGGTACTTGATCCCATCAAGTTTTTCTCGGATGTCGGCCTGTTTATATAAGTAATTATATCGTTCCAACAAACGCTGTTTGAAGATGTCCCATGGAAGTTTGTTGGTCCCTTCTTCTCGAGCAAGTTGGAACCACCATGATTTGGCGTCGTCTCTCATACATTCCGCAATGAGAAGCGTCCATCGGTCTTGAGGGCAGTTGCGTCCTTCTAGTACACTTTCGACTTTGAGTAACCAAATCTCGGGGTCGGTTTTTCCGTCGAAGTGGGGTAGGCGAGAATTTCCGTTCTCAGCCTTTGGAGCTCGTTGATTGGTGTTAGCCTCTTGCTGTTGCATGCGCATATTCATTTGGTCCAACTGACCCTTAATCTCGGCCAGGGCGGGGTTGTTTACGGTATTCGGATCCATTTCTCTCGGTGGATTTTTCTATAAGATATATGTTGATTAAAAAAAATTAAAAACGGCCTATCGGATAGCTATGAGGAGGATTTTAATGAGGTGTTGGGTTTGGGAGAACTTACTGGTTCGCGAGGCCGGCAAGGGAAGAGGTAGTTTTTCTCTTTTTTTTTTTTTTTTTTTGAGAGTTGATCGGTTTATTGGGGGGGGGGGGGGGGTAGTAATGGTTGTCTTACTCTTTCAGTTATCTAACACTAATGGTGAGTCAGTCTATTCTAAATCTCTAGGGTGGTATGGTAAAGAAGAAGAAAAGAAAAAACTCACAGAAATATTTCTGTGAATGCTCGGCGGTCTTTGGGTGCAGAAAGATACGAGCGAACTGAGTTGAGGTTTGATTGCTTGGCAAAGACGGGCTCTATTTATAGCCGAGGGGCTCTACAAGGTGGGAATGATCTACAAGGTGGAACACAAAGAGATAGAAGAGAGAAAGAGAGAAAGAGATGGATCGCCATGATATGGCCGATTCCGTCAGAGTCCATTGGATGGACTCTGCTGAGAACAGGTAGCTTATGTACATCGCATAATATACAGGTGTTTTAAGAGAAAGGAAATAAGTACAAGAGAGAAGCCGAGAGCGGCAATGTACAAGAGAGAAGCCGAGAGCGGCGTGTCTAGGGACTTGCCGAAGGCGGCGATTCGAGGAGGAAGTGGCGGGAGGAAGTGGCATAAGGTAGTCACAAGTAATCTTATGCCACCGAGTTAGTATCCGAATAAGGATAGTAATCGAGTGTCAATCACAGCTGCACGTGCTGGCCGACAAATGCCGCCCGGAAAGTGGCTTGATGTGTGCATTCAGCTTTCCTACTGCCCCGATTCGGCCTGTTGGCGTTTGTTGTACAGTGTTCCATTTCCATGCTGCACACCGTGTCAACCTCCACACAAAAAGGCAGCAACCCGCTCGCAAGTCTTTATCAGTAGCTAGCTTCTTCTCCCCACCATCTTTTACGACAAGAACATCAACCACCACCTTACACATATTTACGCTAGGGTGTCATAACGAAGCAAAGTACAATTTGCAAATAAAGGTTCCAATCGGCTCTTGAAATCAAATCAGCAAGCATGGTCTACGCTTGGATAGTACTTGTTTGTGTTTTGGCATGTTTCTCTCCCGGTACGTTATAAGCTGGAAGCATAAACTTGGCTGAGGTTGCGCTTTACGAATTATCCTTCCTCGAATTATCCTATCCATAAGTAGTAGTTGCGAGAGAGCGGGAAACAGAAACCAGCGCATGATGATCTGATGCTCTCTGCCTTACTTTTCACCCTTTAGTTCGCGCGCTTCCCGTTGCTGCTGCGTCCGACCCTAACAGCAGCCCGTACTCTAGGACGCCTAGGACCGGACCCCGCCCTCTCCCCAAGGGAGCAAACCCATGGGTGGCGGGTCTCCAAGGAAAATACTACGTGTGTGTCATCAACACCCCTCGTTTCTCTCTTTTTACCTATTTTGTTACAAACGCCTCGGATTCCTTGGTTCTTTCAATTCATCTGTTGACAAACTCCTCTGCCTTCCACCGTTTTTATTGTTGAACGTTGTGGCTGATCTACCTCCTGCGTCCGTCGCTGATCGCCTCTCTAGAGTGGGTAGTAAACAAGGTTCTAAGAAAGGGAAGCCAATGAGCACGTGGTCCATGGGTCAATCGACGGACAGCCCATACGGCGAAATATCTTTTTAATCAAAAGCCCCGGTTTGGCTCCGTTTACCAATTTTATTTATTCAAAAAACCTTGGATGCCTTGTTTCTTTTGATCCTCCCTCCCTTTCACATACTAATAAACCCCTCCTCTGCCTTTGACCTCTTTATTCATATATATTTATATGTAGTGTTGTACCTTTCTTATCGGCCCTTGCTTGGTTCACCAAAGCTCTTTCTATTTATTGAATATACAGTTGCCGATGGCAAAAATCTTCCCTTCTTTTTTATTGGGTGTCCCAGATGTCATGAGGCACCGGATTGATAGTGCCATAACTGTCCAACCGAAACAGAATATACTGTAAATCATGATTCCAAGAAATTTATCTAGATACCTCGAATCTACGCAGTTTTATAACGCGGAGATGCTTTCCACTCGAACCTGAAACTGCGCAGATGTTGATCCCCACCTGGAAGTGAGATTAAAAATCTCTATGGTCGCCAAGGGACCCTGAGCATCCTTGCACGTATGGAACCAGCCCGAGTTGAGTCATTTTTGAGAATCCACCCCCACCGCCCAAATGACTACAATATATGGATTGAGGATTGGTTGACTGATGCAGTGATGAAGTAAATAATATGTATTTAGGTAATTTATGTAGTGTGCAATGAGGTGCAATGCCAAGAACAAATTCCACTGACCAAGACGCGCACCCCCCGGGTGGTGCCCCGGGGGGCCACGGAGAGCAGTCCGTCGGGGAAGAATAAAGGGAAGCATCCGAACTTATAGGGCGACAACGACAAGATGGTGCCAGCAACACTCACGAGGACACTCCTAACCCACGTCCGCGCACATCCGGCGTCGAGAACGCCAAGCCGGACATGGGCCGCCTCCGCTGCGGCCTTCTTCCCGCCCAGCCGGACCTTGGCTAGACCCGATCACAAAACTCTGGCGGTGGAGGACGTGGACCAGTTCCGCAGGATCCTCGAATCTCGGCCGGGCGCCGTGATCAGCTCGCTGGAAGGTTGCTATCTGCGCCCATACTAGATCCTCCCTCTTATCAAGCAAGCTGGTCATAGACTGACTTGATACCCTACTCCTCGTGGTGTGCAGATGATCGCCAACGTACCGACCCGTCTGATCTGGAAGCGTTTAACGTCGATTGGATGGGCAAATATCGTGGCCATTCTAAAGTAGTCCTCAAGCCGAAAACCACCCAAGAAATTAGTCAGATAGTCTCGTATTGTGTCAAGGTATAGTTTGCCTTTTTTTTTTTTTCACTTCTGAGTCTTGCTACATGGATTCTGATACCCTCGTGTTCACACGCAGAATCGGCTGGCAATTTGTCCTCAAGGTGGAAACACGGGCTTGGTCGGAGGATCCGTGCCCGTCTTTGATGAGATCATTCTCAACTTGAGTGCTCTTAACAAGATCAGAAATTTCGATCAGACCAGTGGTATGCATGCTCTTAGTCCCACACTTAATCATTCCCACGTTTATGCACCCTACTATATGCCCTTTTCCCCTAGGTATCATTAGTGTGGATGCTGGATGTATATTACAAACGGTGGACGATTTCTTGAAAGAGAAGGGATTCATCTTTCCATTGGACTTGGGTGCTAAGGGATCGTGAGCTTTTCGGGCTTCTGTTTTCTTTTTTTTTTTTTTTGCTAAATGCCCTTGAGTATAATTCGAAGAATACCTAAATTAATATCAAAATCAAGTTGTCAGGTCGGCGGGAATATTGCGACTAATGCGGGTGGATTGAGGCTGCTTCGGTACGGTTCTTTGCATGGCTCGGTTCTTGGGCTCGAGGTCGTGTTGCCCGACAAAGAGGGCACAATTCTGAGCAGTGGAATGAAGACTGGCTTACGGAAAGATAACACAGGCAAGTACTTGACTCTCCAGCATCAAGCCTACTACTCGCTCCTTATGATGAATCTATGGATCAGGTTACGATCTCAAACAACTGTTCATCGGCTCCGAGGGCACGCTTGGCGTGATCACCGGCGCCACCATTCTCACGCCACCCCGCCCTGCAGCTGTCAATGTGGCACTGGTTCCGGTTAGAGACTATGCTACCATCCAACGCGTCTTCGTTCTCGCTCGTCAGAAACTGGGCGAAATTCTCTCGGCATTCGAGTTCTTCGATCGCAAGGCTTTCGATCTCGTTCTCAAGCATACCCAGCAGAAAGACCCATTCACCAGTTCTCAAGATTCAAATCAATTCTACGTTTTGATTGAAACTAGTGGAAGTAACAAACAGCACGATGACATGGTAGGCTTCTTTCCCGGCAGTATCTATGTACTAAGAAAAAGAAATTCAGAAGCATACTAAGAGGCACTAAGGGGGTGTAGAAATTGGAACACTTGATCGAGTCACTGATGGAGTCAGAGATAATCAGTGATGGGATCCTGTCACAAGACGAAAGCCAACTACAATCCATCTGGTCCTTCCGAGAATTGATTCCTGAATCGGTGGCGAAACACGGCTCGACATATAAGTACGATCTGAGTGTGCCGCTTCCCGTCATGTATTCGATAGTGGAAGAAACTCGCGAACGGTTTATTCAACACGGGTTGTTAGCTCCCGATGGGTCTGAAGGGGATCTATTGAGGGCTGTTGTTGGGTATGGGCATATTGGCGATGGTGAGCTCACTTCTGATAACTTGATGTGCTAAACAAATCAATAACAAACATGTTGACATATATGTGTGTGTATCTAATGATGGACAATAGGGAACTTGCACTTGAATGTGATCGCCAAACAATGGGATGCCAAGATAGAAGAAGTGCTCGAGCCGTGGATATACGAAAAAATCGCGAGCCACGGTGGCTCCATCTCAGCGGAGCACGGGTTGGGCTTGATGAAATCACCCTACCTCGGCTTCTCTCAGGCTCCCACCAACATCCAGGTCATGAAGTCCATCAAAAGCTTGTTTGATCCTCTCAATCTCCTCAACCCTAATAAATTTCTTCCTTAACCTTTTCAACTTCGTGATCCCGTGTCAATCTTCTCATAGTTGCTAGAATTGAAAGTGTCATGGTTGATTGATTTTTTCTCCCTCAGCTCTATCTTTCATTCTTATACACACAATACCCAATCTTGACATCCTCATCCTTATTGAGGGTTTCCATACAGATGAAAATAAAGCGATCACCTTGGGTGACCTGGCTTCTCCGGTACCTCGTAAGAGAAGGCTTATTTACGTGCTCTTTCCTTCGAGTCCCATGCCATCTGAGGGCAGAAAATTCAGCATTATGCATTAGTGAGGATCTATTGGAAAACACGCCTTTGGTTTTTTACTTGTTCCAGAAGGGTGAATCATATACCCTTATCATTATCCACAACAAAAGAGATATTGGGAGAAACGCGAAGAGGAAGTTGCGCGAATAATTGTCCAAATTCTCCCAAAACGCTTCTTGAGGAGCAAGCACGACTTCACCCTTGCAAAGGGGACATTGATATATCCATCTTTTATCGTTTTGTATCGCGTTGATGTAGCATCCGCAGTGGATCGGATGGCCGCAGGTGGAGGCAGTTTTCATGCAGCTGGGTCTCAAATCAGAGATTTCATCCAGGCAGATCATGCAAGCCATAGCATCTTCTTGGCTCGTGGCTGGAGTTGTTACATCAGAAGCACTTTCTTCTTGGGAAGATTCCTCACGACCTTCAGTTGAGCGTTCCAACTCGCAAGAACTCCGTCTAGCCGACTTTGCTTCTTCCGGTTGGCCAACCGCTCCCTCTCTTATCCCACTCATCTCCCCCTATATCGGCACCACAGTATCCGTCCAGGTCAGTACGGAGCTTCAGGCAGGTGCCTCTTCTGGAGAAAAAAATATGTGTACAGCTCACGGTTTGCTTGTCTGAAGGGATAGGAACTGTTCGACAAAGAGACCAGGATAATTGGAGGTCAGTTAAATAAATCGTCGATTACGAGAGTAGCGGGGTCATGTATCCTTTCCCGTAGTGCAGGGTAATAAAGACACAGACCATGATCGACATGAAGCCCGGGATTGATCTCCTTCAAAGGTCTCCTGCAGCGCACACCTTGTTCGGTGGCAAGATTAGTCTCAATGGCAAGATGGGTGCGTAGCAGGAGCTAGCCGAGCATGGTCCCACCG